>JBBPMJ010000209.1:0-51061 GCA_038090255.1 Austroboletus niveus
GCAGGGATGTCAATGCAGATTTCAATGACAGTGGGATAGGAGTATCGGACACATGATCAGAGGAAACAATATCACTTGAGCAAGGGCCAAACTGTGGAAGACCACCCGGACTATGTGAAAGACCGCCTGGACTACATGAAAGACTGCTCAGACTACAGGGAAGACCGCCTGGACTATAGTTGGAGACATGGGAAGCGGGTAGTCTATTGTTGGCAAAGGATGTTGGTATTGTGGGGGAAGGTATCGACATTAATGGGAGTGAAGGAGATGGTATAATAGAGTCCAGAATGGAAGACTGGTCACATTCTGGATAGAGGCTGATAAGGGCAGTAATAAATGAAGTCCAGTCACTTTCAGTAGCTCCTGGGAGGTCGCTCCATAAGTCCTTATCCTCAATGGGGGAGTATCAAAGGGCTAATTGGACCCATTCAGTCTTTGGAATGTCCACCTGTTGGGCAAGATCTACAATGGATTTCAAAAAAGGTGCTAACTCTACCCCACTCAGCTTCTGCTGCCATGCAAAGCAGCTATGGGGAGGAAGCAGGCAAATGAAGTCAGCAAGAGGCATGGGAGATTGTAATGTAGGTAATGTAAGTCCGGAGTTAATAAAAGCAGATCAAAAATTGATAGGTAACAATCAGGAATGATATAACACGGTCAATTCCTGTCTGGAAGCGGTATATGTAATGATCGAAAAGTCTAATCAAGCAATAAAATGATTGGAAAGCTTAAACAAGCAGTTAGAAGGAAGAGAAATGGAAGTCCGAAAGTGTAAAATGCAGTTACTGAGGTCAAAATGGGATTGGGGCAATGAAACAGTTACAAAGTGGATGAAATAAGAGAAATGGAAGTCCGAAAGTGTAAAAAGCAGTAACTGAGATCAAAAGGGGGTTAGAGGTGATGAAACAGTTGCAAGGTGGATGAAAATGGGTAAAGATAGCAGTATGAAGGTGTAAAATTTTCAGAGAGGGTACTCAGCAACTTCAACACAAACACTGGGCCCCCTCGTGGTGGGCTCCAGATGAAAAGACCAAGGACTGGCTGTGTGGTTGCAACCAGGGTATTGGGTAGGTGAGTGCGAGGTTTGGGTTTTGTCCCAAGGAGTCCCTAGTGGATCTGGGAAGAAGTCCTGAGTAGAACTAATGAAGTCCAGGCCGTCCAGACAGGTTCTGAAAGTCCGGAGTATTGAAATGGTGGTAGGAGCAGTCTTCTGAAGTCGGTCGATATGAACAGGTCATAAGGAGTGTGGAAAGTAGATGTATTCTGTAAAAGTATGGAGAGAGGTCTTTGGATGGTAGATAGGTAGTAGATGGGGGATTCGTCCTCCCTCTAGACATAGCTAGGTACAAGTATTTATAGTCAGGGCATTCCCAGGACTGTATACATATGTCAAACATATGCCAAAACATAGATAAAACATCAATAGTAAAAGAATAAAGTTGCTAAGGTAAGTCCGGAGTGCGGGAAACAGAAGTCCGGAAGACTGGTGTGTGGGAAAGAAGTCCGCAGGTAAGTCCGGAGTGTGGGAACAGAAGTCCAGAAGACCAGTGCATGGCAAAGAAGTCCAAAATAATGAAATATAAATCTAGAGCTGCTCAAAGCTCTACATCACGAAGAAGCTGAGTCACTATGGAGTGGATGTGATGGCATCGGATAAGTATGGGTAATACAGCTGCGGATGAGTCATGCTAAATAAGTAAGCAGTAATGGAAAAGCAATGGTAAAAGAAAGGACCCAAGCGGGGCTCGAACAGCGAGGATCAAGGTCCTTTGGTATACATGGTAAGTATAGTGAGGAAAAGAAAAGAGGGACCTGACAAATTGTAACAGCCTCTCTGTCAAGGAACCCCCTCATCAGACCCCTCATCCTGTCAGCTGTATAGCAACAGTAAGTGTTATGATTTATTGGACCCCTCTTTTCTTTTCCCTATGATTACTTACTGTGTACACCAAAGGACCTTGACCCTCACTGTTCGAGCCCCACTTGGGTCCTTTTCTTTTACCATCGCTTTCCCATTATCACTTACTTATTTAGCGTGACTCATTTGCAGTTGTATTACCAATCTTTATCTGATGCCATTGCATCTGTTCCATAGTGACTCAGCTTCTTCATGATTCCATTGCTTTCTATCGCTGACTCACTTTCTTCCATTGACCTACCCTTAACCATTTGGTTCGCATATACATATAAACCCTTGGTACTCAGGTGTATTTGCTATCTTAGACCTCCTGCAATTTACCTAGTATCTTGGAGTTGCTCTTGAGTCCCCCAGTCCTCATCCTACTATTGAGTGAACGCTCCCTTTGAACTCTCAATCCATTGCTAGTCCAGCGACATCCCCAAGACCCGTTGATCTCTTTGTCCTCAACAGTCAAACCTTTGATCTGTTGCTAGTCCAGTGATGTCCCCAAAGACCCATTGATTCCTCGGTCCTCAATGATCCCCAGAACCTCTGCCAAGGAAGACCCTTGAGCAGACTCCCCCCCTTCAACCCGACATTAGTCTTACGCTGGCCTTAGCCTCCCTGTCAAGGAACCCCCTTGTCAGGCCCCCTTGTCCTGTTAGCTGTATAGTGACAGTAAAGCCCTCAAACCCCTGCAGGCCTACACTTGACCACATCGAGCATAACAGAATTTATGCTATAGTATATTCCACATCCAATTTATTCATTTAAGCACCATTTTGGCTTATTATATAGCGTCTTGGCTCTTGAATGAGCACAAAATCTTGCAATAATGTGAAGAAGCTGAGGAGGAGTGGGCAATACAAAAAATTATCTAATGCTGTGCATTTCCATATTGAGACACTGTATGCACCGCCACCACTCCTCATGGTTTTTTTATATTATAGTTGGATGGCTCGAACCTCTCATAACAGGAGATAACCTATCCATAGGCATTTATCATGGACACCTCATTCTCTTCTTTGTTTGCCATTAATTCCTTTTCAACCCGAAGTACTAAAAACACTGCCCCATGTCTCTCAGTCTAGCCCATAGCAAAGTCAAAAAGATCCAGAACTGGTGCCTAAGTGCACTGGTGACAAAAAAGGACGGGACAAAGTTGCAAGTCTATTATGTAGCAAGGCATGAGCAGAGTGTTAGAGTTAGGTCTTTGAGTGAACGACAAATGCGGCACCGCCTTTTGCCTTCACTCTGCATCCACCCCTGCCATGTCTGACAACAACAGCCAGGACATCTCAACCATCCTTCTCACTCTTTGAATCTTTTCTCCCTCCCACCACTCCTCTAGGCTCCATTTCGTCAGCCACTCAACGTCGCACCTCACAGCATCACCCAGGTAGTGTCCTTCAGCCCTGTTTGAAGTCCTTGTTGCGAGGTTGGCTGCCCACCCTCGCAGCTCACCCCGACCCCACAGGACTGTAGGACACTGGGAAGCGCTGCGTGCTTTTGCCCATCCGCATCATCTAGCGTTACGCTTAGTGTACTGCCGATTGTCGCTCACCACATAGATAACCCACGCATCATTAGTAATCCTCAAAGATTGATACTGTTGAGTATCCTCTGTAGTATATTACTATACGTAGTATTTAATTCACACGTCCCATGCAGCATACGCGTGGCGGCGTCGCATTCCTCAATCATTCTCTACGTCCGACTCAGGTATGTGCGCTTTATTCGTTCATTCGTACTATAGTCTACTCACCGTACTTACTAGGCTTGCTGTCGTTAGGTACGGAATATAAGTCACTCTCTACGTCCGACAGAGCTCAATGTCGTTAGATACAACACAGGCGAATTTTTGTGCGAGGACAGGAATCTTAACTCTGCGGAGAGTCACGAAAACTGTAGCGCAACTTCTATGCTTCTGCAACAACATACAGGGCGAGAAACGCGCGTCGTTGAGAGGGGTGGCCAATCGTCCACGGAATCTACCGTGCCTGACTCTACAATGGGCTTTACAGATCATGATGATCTACTGACTTCGGGTGCACTCTCCTTCCTTCACTTCCAACAAACGGGTGATACAGGCAACCTTCAGCAGTCAATCGCGCATTTGGAAGCATTCCTGTCTCTTCCCACTTCCAATCGAGATATGCAGTATATTTTACCGCTCATGATTTTGGGAGGGGCATATTTGTTTCGGTTCAAATACCAGGGGGAACTAGGTGATCTTGAGCAAGCTATATCAAATTTTCAAGACGCCGTTGACCTCTGTCCGGATGATCACCCTCAGAAGATTGATTGTCTAACCAGTGCCGGAAACTCCCTGTTTGGTCGCTTTGAGAGCCTCGGGGAGCTCTGCGACTTAGAACAAGCAATTTCACTGCTTTGCGACGCTGTGGATATTGCCCGCGACAACCATCCCGACAAGCCTGTCCTTTTGAAAAGTCTTGGAAATTCCTTCACAGCTCGTTATCAGCGCCTTGGGGATGTATACGACCTGGAGCAAGCAGTTTCACGTTTCACAGACGCTGCTGAGCTCACACCCGATAGTCATCCCCATAAATCTGGGCATTTGTCCAATCTCGGCAACTCCTTGTTTACTCGTTTCGAGCGTCTCAGCAATCGTGCTGATCTCGAGCAAGCTATCTCCAAGTTCCACGATGCTGTTGATCTTGTCCCAAATGGTCACCCTCATAGGTGTGGCCCTCTGAACAATCTTGCCAATGCCTTTTTCACCCGTTTCGAACTCCTCGAGAGCCTCGATGACCTCGAGCAAGCAATTTCCAGGTACAACGATGCCATTAGCCTCACTCCTGATGACCACTCTTCTAAGTCGGACATGCTCAGCAATTTAAGCAGCTCTCTTAATGCTCGTTTCAAGCAGTCCAAGGACCCGCATGACCTGCAGCAAGCGATCTGCAAGCTTGAGGAAGCTATTGTTATCACCCCCCATGTTCATCCCCACAAATCTGGCTATCTCGACACACTTGGTAGCTACTTTTTCGCTCGTTTTGAGAACTTTGGGGAGCCCCGTGACTTGGACGAGGCAATTTTCAAATACACAGATGCTCTTGTGCTGTGCCCTGATGATCACGCTCATAAACCAGTCTGCACAAACAATCTTGGAAATGCCTTTCACGTTCGTTTTGAACGTTTCGGAGAGTTGAGCGACATAGAAAAAGCTATTTCAAGGTTTAAAGAGGCTGTTGAGCTCACTCCTGACTATCATTCAAACAAATCTGACTATCTGAACAACCTTGGTACCTCCTTGCGTGTCCGCTTCACGCTTCTCGAGAGGTTGGATGACTTGCAGCAAGCTCTGTTGATGCATAGAAGTGCCATTTCCCTTGCTTCCGATACCAATCCTCACAAATCTGGCTACCTATGCAATCTTGGCAATGCCTTCCTCACTCGTTTTGAATGCCTGGGAGATTTAAGGGACCTGGAAGAAGCAATATCGATGCACGGAGATGCTGCATCTCTTACTCCGGATGAACATCCTGACAAATTTAGGCGTTTGCACAGTTTCGGCTTATCTTTCAGGAAGCGCTTTGACCGCCTCGGAGAGCCAGATGACCTAGAACAAGCAATTTCAAGACATAAACATGCTATTGACCTCGTTCCTGATAATTACCCTGACAAATGCTGCTGTCTGAGCGATCTCGGAAAATCCTTCCTCAGCAGGTTTCTGCGACTCGGGGGAGGAAGTGACCTAGAACAGGCGATTTCGATGCATAGACATGCCATTGACATCATTCCTGATGGTCACCCCCGCAAGCCTCGCCATCTTAGCAATCTTGCGAACTCCTACAAGGCGCGTTTTGATTACCTCGGTGAACCCAGTGACCTAGAAGAAGCAATTAAGAGGTTCAAAGAAGTTGTTGCTCTTACATCCGATGACAGTCCTGACAAACCTGTGCATCTGAATCAGCTCGGTATATCTCTCAGAACTCGTTTTGAACATTTTGGGGAGATCAATGATCTCGATCAAGCGATATTGAAGCAAGAGAGCGCTGTCGATCTCACCCCGGATGGTCATCCTCACAAATCCGACTTCCTAACCAGTCTGGGAAACGGCTTAGCCACTCGTTTTGAGCGCCTGCAGCGGCTTAGTGATCTCGAGCGTGCGATTTCCAGTCAAGAAAGCGCTGTTAAACTCGCTCCTGACGATGACCCTGACAAGTTCGCTTTGCTGAACAACCTCGGCGATTCCTTCTTCACCCGCTTCAAGGCACTTGGAGAACATAATGACTTCCAGAAAGCAATATCCATGTTCAAACAGGCTCTCGGCCTCATTCCCGAGGATCATCCTGAAAAAGGAAACCTCCTGAGCAATTTTGGTAGCACGTTTACAGTCAGCTTTAAATGCTTTGGGGAGCTCGATAACCTAGAGAAAGCTATCTCAATGCATAAAGATGCAGTTGCCCTTATCCCAGATGGTCATCCTCACAAACCTAGCTGTCTAGACAGGCTGGGCGACTCCTTATTTGCTCGGTTCTTGCGCCTCGCTGAGCATCTCGATCTCGAGCAGGCGATTTCTGCATATTCGCATGCCGCTTCTGCAGTAGCAGGACCTCCTATCACTCGGTTTGAGGTAGTCCAGAAATGGATAGCACTTGCTCGTGCTTTTGGGAACGAAAATCTCCTAGAGGCGTATGCTTGTGCTATTAACCTCCTTCCTCAAATTGCGTGGATAGGCTTTCCCCTCACAGACCGTTACCGTGAGCTCAAACGAGGTGCTCATGTCGTACGGGACGCGGCAGCGGTGGCCGTGAACTCGGGAAATCTGAAAACCGCAGTCGAATGGCTTGAGCAAGGCCGATCCATCGTTTGGGGAGGTCTCTTCGAGCTTCGGAGTGCTTACAAACACCTGGAATCGATGCACCCGTACCATGCTCAAAGGCTTCGGGAGCTCTCGGCCACGTTGGAGAAAGCTAGCGTCACACGCGAAAAGTCCCTGTCTTTGCTATCCGAGCTCCCGCACAGTGTACATCATACCATGGAGTCTCTGGAACAGGAAGCTGACAGACACCGTAAGCTTGCGGCCGACCGCGACAAACTGTTACGCGAGATTCGGGGGCTGCCTGATTTCGAAAGATTTCTTCTCCACAAAGAATTTTCTTCGCTACGTGCTTCAGCACACAGTGGACCTGTCGTCATACTCAATGCTTCGTGGAATCGCTGTGACGCATTAATCATTCTTCCCGACGTGGACGATATCATGCATGTCCCGCTCCCTAACTTTTCTCTAAAGCGATCAGAGGGACTTCAGAATACACTGAAAACCCTACTTTTACGGGAGGGGAAACGTACGCAACTAGATAATAGCAAAAGGTGGAAGTCTATCCTGTCCATCCTGTGGAAGTCCGTCGCCAAACCAATCCTTGATGCCCTGAAGTTTCAGGTGCGCTCCACTTGCGTTACAAAGCGACTCACGACTGATTTATTGGTTCATGTCTCCTAACAGACTCCTGGAGGCAAACCGCCACGTATGTTTTGGTGTCCCACGGGTCATTTCACGTTTCTCCCTATCCATGCAGCCGGCCTGTATGACGAAGAGCATTTACAACCTGGGCACAAGTTGTCCGATTTTGTTGTATCTTCTTACGTCCCTACCCTGGGCATTCTCACACCCTTGCCCGATCCTGAGAGCGTGGCTGAGGGAGAACTTCGCTTTCTCGCCGTCCGTCAGCCACCATCGGATGGTCTGCGTCCACTTCCAGGTGTGGATGAGGAGCTAGCATATATCGAGGAAGTCATCCAAAATTCAGCTGCACAAACAACCCTCTTGGAATCCATGGTCGGAACGGTCGAAGAAGTGCTTGGGATGATGAAAGAAGCAGACTGGGTCCATTTTGCATGCCATGGAGCCCAGGATGACCACGAACCAATCAACAGCGGTCTTTGTCTCGCTGAGGGACGTCGCCTGAAGATATCTGACATCATTGGCCTATCTCGTCCACGTGGCGGACTGGCATTCCTTTCTGCGTGCGAGACTGCGATGGGTGACAAGAGTCTCTCCGATGAAGCCATCCATATCGCTGCAGGAATGTTGTTTGCGGGCTACGGGAGCGTCATTGCGACGATGTGGTCGATCAGCGATAGGATTGCACCTTGTGTAGCCAAGGACGTCTACAAGCAGCTCTTTCGGAATGCTAAGCAGCCGGACGTTCGGGAAGCTGCACGAGCGCTGCAGGATGCTATCAGTAGTGTTCGGGATGGCGGTGCATCGTTCGAGGAGTGGCTTCCGTTCATTCACGTAGGCTTGTAAGGTATGCTTACTAATTACTTCGGTTCACTGGCCGGGTCCCCAAATATGTAGCACGCTTACCTTATGGCTTTACTCCAATGGGTCGTTCAAGCGGTGAAAGCTTGCGTGTCCTCGTCCCAATACCTCCATCTCGTTAACAAAGGATTATACCCATATACCCACTCACCTATCGCTTGAAGGGCGCGTCATGTCTGATCCAGTGGCCTCCAAATCTGGTTTTCTCTGCATGTACATGACCAACCATCCGGATACCCTAGTTGCATACGTCAAGCACTTTGGAAAAGTCACTGGAAATGTGGGCTCTGCTCAGATGAAGTCCATAGACTCCAAGGTACGTATGTTGCTTGTAACGCAGGCTTCCTTTCAACCATGTGTGAACACGTCGTTCCCAGGGCATGAACCTCTCATATACGTTAAAGAGCAGCGATGGTGGCTCAGTTCACGTTAAATTCGATCCACCACTTGTTGGCTACGAGGAGGTCAAGCCTAGATTGCTTTCAATGAAAGCTGACGCGCAGGAGGCGCTTGGGATGGTGAGGCCTTGAATGTGTTATCGTCTAAAGAGAGATTTACTCAGTTGGTTGTGTCCCATACCTGAATCCAGCTTCGGTCTCCCAAGATAACATCATTCCGCTTGCCATCCCATGCTGTATATGTTGGGTGCATGATGCTCACTGCAGCGTATTTCGGTTGGGCGCCACCCCAAGGAACTACTTTGCCGTCCATACCCACCGACGTTAGCGGCATAGTATTTGCGCCTGCACATACTATATTGAGTTTCGTTGGCTTCCAAGGCTTCCAATCAACTATAAAGACTACCTTTCATATATCTGTTGCTATACACAGCCTTGAGAGTCTTTACGCGTTTTATCTTTGCAGGCAATACGTCAAGGGAGCAATTGTCACAGTGAGTGGTAGACAACGTTTTTCTTTCCTATCCGTGCTTACCACGACTATTAGGCTGCGTACGTCTTTGCTACGCTCGTCTGTGGCTTCCCAGTGTGGAACGATCTCAAGAAAAGAGTGCAGGAAAAACGTATTGAGAGTGTCATGAAAGCAGAGTGATGTTCGGAAGCATGCTTTTACGTCGTAGATCCCCGTACGCTGACAATCCACTGTGCTACTAACAATATGTATTTGACTTAGATGTCGTCTTTGTGAATCATCCTGCCTGCTTGGACTCGGGCCTCAGGAGAGATGTTGCTGGAGTTAAACGTATGCTACTTGGCGGGATTGGATTTTACAGTGGTGCGGCTGTTTTAGTTCTCAGTTGCCTACCAATCAGTATGTCACATTGAAGTGCAGGTGACAATGGTCAATCAAAATATCTTCGGTCGGCCGGGCCTGTTCTAACTCCAAGTTCATGTGGCCGGGTTCTGCAAGCCACTCTGGGGGCTAATATATACTAATCAAGATTCAAATTGACACCGGATAACCTATTCCTGACTTCTGTCAAGCTTGCCACCGAAATGTAAGTCAGCACAGCCTCACTGCGCGCCTTCTCGACGATCATCATCGCATGGAGACCAGCGTCGCTCAGCACTTGTGATATAAGCAGCTCCAAGACAATGGCCCAGGCCAAGTTGTTCTTCCTGGCTTCATCCCTCCGTCCTTCCTGTTTCTTCATTCTCGCTGACCCGGGCAGGTCCCGTAATTTTCATATTCATTCTAACACTAGTTTCACAAGCTTCGACGATGTTTCGTCTGTATACTACTCCTACGGAGGCCCTTCTGCAAGTTGCCAAGGAGCACCCGTTCAAGCTTGCGGTCATGAGCGGAAGGGATCAATGGTCATATGCAGCCCTTTGGGCTCGTGTCAAGCAGATCGCTGACAAAATAACTGACTTTGATGATGGAGCCAGGTGCCCCATAGACCTTTACATGAGGTCAGCTCATCGGTCTCTTTCAGTAAATGGATATACTAATGTTTTGTTTTCTGCACCTCAGCCTTGAGATTGACTACGTTTCTGCGGCTCACGCGATCTGGCTATCTGGTCGCACGACTGTCTTTCTTTCTTCAAATTGGACGCCCGATGTTCTCCAGGTCTTCCGCGTTTTTGCCGATTTCGCTCAAATGCGCTTTGGTGGATCCCAGGTTCCAAATGGCTTTAACCGAATCTACCGGGTGGTCATTGATAGTGAATCACTCAGTATTTACGGTCTCGAGTTGGCACATGTCATTTTCCCAAGTGCAGCGATAGCCTGCAGCTACGCTGTGAGTTCTTTTCTCCTATGATTTTTTTTTTTTCACTTTCGTCTCATGATATGTCAATTCGAAGTGCTCCGAGGTTGGCTTCGCGGGCATCTCGCAGATGTTCATTCGTCCGACCGATCCAATGCCATCCGTCATTTCGTTTGGAGCTACGCAAGGTTGTACAGATCTAGTCCTTCTTGACGAGTCACTTTCTGTCATACCGAAGACAAGTGATAAGGTGACTGGGACCGTTGCATTTATCACGAGCCATAGCGCGACGCACTACTTGGCCAACGATGAGGCCTCTCATCATATGTTCCGCCCATGGAAGGGAGACGATATACTTATCTACACGGACGATGTTGGCTGCATGCAACCAGACGGCACCATCGCCATCCGTGGTCGCAGTTTGCGCAACATCGAAGTCAACGGCTTGTTCATCGATCTGGATTGTGTCGAGCGTGCTTTGGCTCCTGCTTTTGCTGACAGCTCGCTCAAGGTCACCAACTTCAAGCTTGTCAAGTCCTCTACGACTGACAAGATCGTGCTCTTTGCTTGCCCCGAAACGCTCGACTCTCTGTCCCTCTTCGAACGCGCTCGCGACTACCTGCATACTTCTTTCCCGGACAATCTGGCAATGGTCAACAGTGCTGTGCGCTGTATTCCACTGATGCCGTTTAATGGATCATACAAGATCGACCTTGCGGCGCTTCAGAAAATGACCGACCCCAAGGAATCATTTGCACCCTGCGCCGTCCCCTCCACCTTCGATTCTTCCGCCCACAAGGTTGACGTACTTGCGGAGGAGATTACAGCCGAAATCACCAAATTGTCCAAGTCATCGGAGATGGTCACGACAGACGTGCCGATCCTCTACTCGGGCCTCAATTCCATCACCATGGCTCGTCTCTTCATATGGTTGCAGTCCGAGTACGAGTACATGGAAGAGATGGCGCATCTCTTCGAGGAGCATATCACGCCTCTTACGCTTGCCGCCGAGATCTTGGGAGAGGAAACAGTCTCTCAGCTGGACGACACAGACCTCCTTGCCGAGCACATTACTGCCCACATCACCAAGCTGACCAGATCGACGGAAACCGTTCCCAAGGACGTGCCACTGCTTTATTCTGGACTCAAATCTATCACCATGGCGCGCTTGTTCATGTGGTTACGGGTCGAATATGCATACAAGGGGGAAATGGCGCATTTGTTCGATGAGGAGGTGACAGCGGCGGTCCTTGCTATGGAGATTCTGGGTCGCGACAATCACGATCGGGAGACGCCGGTGAAGGCGGAAGACAGTCATACAGACCTCTGCTCCGACACTGTCGTCCGTGACCAAAGCACGTCCGAGAATAGCTTTTTGGAAAAGGATTTAGAAAGTGAAGTCCCAAGAGTTCACGTCCGCAGACGCAGGTGCTAACTGCTGCTCCAAAGGGTCACATGAGCGAGCTCGCGTCGCTGAGAGTGTCAGCGAGGTGACATATGATTCGGCAAGCGAACACGATGTCTACCAATTCGTCGTGGTCGACGAGAGTGACAGCGAGAGCGACTCGGATCAGGAACAAACACGCAGCTCACCCATCGTCGACGTCTCACACCGACGAACGTCCTTTTTCATCGTCGACGTGGACAACAGTGACAGCAGTGGAGATTCGTCGGATGACGATCAGGCTCGTCGTCGTCAGCGCGAGCAGAGGCCGGCATCGCGCCGATACCCGAAAGTGCCAGCGAGCCCGCTGTTTCCCGGTCTCAAGTCCCCATTTCGGAGTGCGTTTGGCTATACGTTTGACGAAGACGATCACGTGCTTGATGGAAGCGTCCTGCCCGACTCGCCTTTGCTCGGTTCGTTTGTGTTCTCGTCGTTCATCGTACCGGTGCGGGACCGGGCGACGAAGCAGCAGCCACTGGATTCAATGCTTGCACGCTTATCTACCTAAATCGTGGACTGTGTCAAGTGGACCGGACTCATTTTCTTATATTTACGATCGTTATAATAATGCCCATCATGTGACGAAGCCACGACATCAGCAGCCAGCTTGTGTAGTATACAGATACTTGTGTACTGCATGTAACGTGGAAATGTGACTATCATATCATGTTGTTTATAATCATGATAAAGCAAAGATAGTCGTCGGATGTAGTATCACAAAGCATTCTACTGGTCTGACATCTATGTAAAAGTACTTACTCCCATTCTGGAATACCGGCCTGCAGTCTCTGTAAACTTTTCGAAGATCACTTTACACCATGCAAAGACAATGGACAGAGCTGCAAGAACGAAGAACTTTCAGATGCTGATGATACATATAATACAATTTACGAAGACACGACGTTGGGGAACAGGAGACAGATTGAAAGGGCTATTAACAAAGGTACTACCTTGGCTTTCCTGTCCCGCGCGTTTTCTACCCTCCCCGAGGGAGCTGAACAGTGACTTGGTAATGACGGAGTGCATGACTAAGGTATTTATACAATTCCTCCAATGTTTCAATCCGCATGACGAACAACTGTTAGAGGAAAATTAACAGCGTCAGACAAACGTTAAAGCACAAGAGACCACATTATTACTGGGGATGCTGGGTCGTCCGCGTACTGAAGGGATCTCTTCAAATTACTCATGTCAGACCAGATCTAATTGAAAAAAAAAAAAAATCATTCAATGACCTTTCTGGTCTTCGGCTATCGCGAAACCCACCGTAGCCCAGACGCTTGCGAAAATCCCTAGCTTTGCCGTGACTTCGTCGACGAGTGGCCTCGCATCCCGAAGCGTAGTTTCTAGTTTCACCATCTGGTTGAGACAAGCGCTTTCCTGTTCGTAATTGTCTTTCGTCTCTTCATAGGCTGCGAGCGCCACTGCCAATCAATGAGTTTAAATATGTGATTTCAATGATAACGCTCAGCCGACGCACAATTGCACCGCCTCCGTGCATCCAGGTACTGAACTAGAGACCTCCTAGCATTCATACCATACACACCCAAAGTCTGGAGAAAGGATATGCGTCAGTTCAAGTTGTCTCGTTCAAGGTATATTCTCACTTGAACAGTAGGGAGCCTTTCCCAAAACGAAGGAGCCAAGACGGCAAGAAGAAGGGCGATGCCAACAACAGTAACGTCTGCAGCGAGCTTCCAACCTATTTCTTTCACCTGTCGATCATATCAATATATCCGGGTGAAATATGACATTAAAGCAAGCCGCACTTCTTTCCTTAAGCTGGAAAGATAATGAAATGAGATTTTGCAAGACAGAAAAGTATATTACTTACGCTTCCATGGCGATTCTCGTTCTTTGTAATTCGCCGTTCAGCTCATCGACTTTCGTGCTTTCCTCGGCGGTGTTAAATCCTTCAACATAGCGAGAGAAGTCAGCAATATACGTATTCAGAGCTTCACCAAAATCGCTGACTGCCCAAAAATCAATGAGCAGCGATTAGACGATATAAAGGGACACCATACAGTCCTGGGATAGGTTCTGAGATGGTTGTGATTTATTTTGAATCACCTGGACTGTGGTAAGAATGGGAAATCGAGTTGACGTCAGAACCTACCTGTATTTGCGTTCGGATGATTTCTTGTTTTTCTGATATACTCCTGCGTTTATCTTTCAAGAAAGGTAAAATGTGCTTGTAAAAATCTAGGATGTTAGGATAAGCTAAGTATTTGAAAAGGAAGCGAAGGAAGCGAACCGCACCGTCAACAGCACTTTGTGCCTCGCCGGCAAATTCCCTAGAGCGCCAGATAAGGTTTTTGTACGTCTATTTTCCGTCAAGCGCACTCATGTAGCTATCGACACAAGCACCCACCAAATGGAGTTGATTCCACCGAGTTTCCAAGTCATGACACTTGTCGTACAGGTCGGCGCGCTTATTCTGCTCCCTGGACGCGTCAGACAACCGTCTCCCGATGCTGTAGAAATCCTGGTCGATGATGAGAGTGGCATCACACAACTTTTCTATCTCTAGACGTAGCACTTGTTCGGCCGGGATTTGTGCCGTGTGAGGATGCGGGTTCGGTCTGGAAGTCGTCAGGTGTGTTGTGGACCCCCAGGTGATTTGCAAAGGCTCGATGGACGTGTATGGGTGACGGATTGTTTGTGGTTGCGTCCGGTACGATGCGTATGTAGTAGCCATTGTGTCGATGCGAAGCGTTGCCGGACGTCGGAATATCGGGTCGTTGCCTTCATTGGATTTCTAGCGGTCGACATTTATATCCGTCTACGCAACGTCTACACATGTTTGAGTGTGATGCAACGAAGCAGGGTGGCGAACGCCCAGGCTGCAGGTTGTAGAAGCCTGTGACTGATCGGAGGATTCAGCGATGGTGACTGAGAAGTGAGAACTTGAACCAGACTTGCTGTAGAAATGATTTACATCACAGATTCACAGCAGGTCATCTTCAAGCTTCACCCAGTTCTCACTGGGCTTCAAGAGTTACTACATGCCAGTGTGGACCAACGTTTGTTTTTGTGGCGGTGTGACCTTGGTGCATTTCGCGTTCAACTTGCCTGGGTCCATTGCTTTTGACCTTTCATAGGTTCTTTTTTGTGGCAGCAGTGTCCCGGGGCGGCGATCAACCCAGGGGCCAACGGTTCGTCAAATTTCTGACCTCAAGGCAACCTCAACTTTCAGGTCCCTTCTTCATAGCGTCTACTAGCCACAGAGAAAACGAAGATAGAGCGATCACGATGCCAAACGCCGCACCACGTAGGACGAGATACGCCTGGCATATATTGAAAAACTCCGTGCACGCCGAGGACATGCTGGTCGACAGGCGGTTTCAACGTGACTAACAGATCTCCTTCAGATTGCCTCCAGCGGCATAAATCATCCTCGCGCGCGTTGTTCCTTTGTCCAACTGTTCAGCGATTTGTTGTCATGTTCAAGCTCGACGAGAACCCTCCACCATACTCCTCTGTCGTTGCCAACCCGTCGGTACCGTATGTCCCACTCCTTTACCTCTGATATGCGCGCCACATTATTCACGAAAAATAGGTCGTTTGAATCTCCGGATGCGACATTACCATTTGGTCGTTCTGACCACCTTGCAAGCGACATTCTATGGCTTGTTTACCAAGGGAAAGCGCTCGTTGCGCATTTCAGAAGTATTTGCGATGTACCGGATGCCAAGTTTGAACACCAGCAATCTGCGCTAGCCCTTTTCAAGGTTGGTCTTTAGAATGCGAACTCGTTGCTTGTGAGAGACGTTTGATTTACAGAAGTTCGAAACGTTGATCTGGGAGTCAAGGGATGTTTCAGGGAGTGTACTTGTCGCTTTGAAAGGTGAACTCTTTTTTTTCGATTTTTTTGAGCTAGCATGGAATTTCGTTTTGTAGACTTCAACGAAATCGTTCTCAATTTCCTGTCCAAATCGGAGGTAGCGGTTGAAGACAGGCTCAGGGAACTAGGAAATACACATAAAGTAAGTCTGCTCGAAGTAAATTCGATGCAGTATGCTTATGTTTTCCGTTCTAGCTGTTGCAGCAACAAAGAGAGTTAGCGGCTAACAATAAATCATCTTTCAGTACTCTCGTCAAAGAGCTAGAGGAATTCCATCGGATGGTCTGCACTGAATCAGATGCCAAGAGGCGGAAGGTGAAACATTCGAAGGGGAGAGAGGCCAGAGTGGCACGATCGTCACGGAATGAGAGGATTTCGCCCTCGGCGATGGAAAAATCGGATCATGACATGAATCGTTCCAGGAAAATAAATTCAGTGAGTCCACCGAATCCATCCTGTAGAGCAATTCGGATAATTGAATGGATTTCAGCCTCGTGTCATACCACGTGCTGAGCCCTCGAATGCGCTTGTGATCAGTGCACCCATTGGTGCAACTCCGCGCAATTGCATGTAAGAGATACAGGCCTGTCTTAGCATACCTGATGCGTATCGGGCTTTCCATGAACAGGAGTTCCACCTTGCAGTTTAAACGCGCACTAGAAAAGAGCGCAGCCTTAGACGTCTGTTCAGTATCTGGAGCGTCAGAAACGATGAGCGGGGTACCAAACCCCCCGGAACGCAAGCGTATATGTCCATCCATCCAGCAGACCACATCCGTGGTATCCCTTCCTGACGTCATGGGCACACTTTTACGCGATTTATGCTCGTTTATGGGTCGGGTTGATGTTTTTAACACTGTTTTTTTCGAGGTTTGCGCTGGTTTTCTTCGTAGACTCATGCGTTGTGCTGATGCGCGTTCACTTTAGCTAGAAAGGGAGCAAGGCATCTTCATCCTGTATTTGAAAGACGGGCAATCTGTCGGAAGCTTGGTGAGTACATATGCACCCTACCATTTTCGAGGTCTTAAAGAGTATGTGCGCATCTAGGGGTATAGAATCGAAGTCGATCGTTTCCGGAGGCAAATTCCCTCCTTGTGTAATGCGTTGGATGCCTACAGCAAAGGAAAGACAGTATGAACATCCACGTTTCTGCGAACGACGTCGCGTGTACATGGCAGTCGAGAAGGAGGATCGGAAAATCATGTATACGATACATATACGATACTGATCGCGCTCCAGATGTATTGAAACTTTGACACCTCTCCCGTACCTCCGTCAGAGGAGCAGAGATGAGCAGCGGGACGTTCTAGTGGCATCATTTGGCATGTTGGGTTCGTACGTGGCTCCTTCAATCCCTCTCTGACTTTTTGGCCGCCCTTTTACGTGCAAGATTTGTTTTAATGTGTCTGGAACTCCAAATGAATGAGTTCATTGGGTGAAAACGATTGGCATTGGTAACAACTTGATGCAAAGTTAAACATTACACAAATCGAAAGTACTATAGACATTAAGACTGCCTGCTCTCCACTATCACAGAATGATATGCACACAATTTCTACGCTGTTTGCACACGATTCACTACATAATCTTCTTTGGCCCAAGGCCAATTTCCTTCCCCGTGTTGTCCTTCATAGCCCTCACTCCCCAAAAGGCAAATTTCCACTTGGCTCCATTCCCCCGGTCCGGCTTGCAATACATGATGTCGTAAGACACGCTGAAGGAGAAGAAGCCTTCGAAGAGCTCTTTCGTGGAGTCGTCCTGCTCCTTAACCCAGACACGCTTGATCTTGAAAATGCCCTTGGCATTCTTGATACCACAGATGGGAGAGAGTCCAGTATGTCCAACGAGACCCGACGCTGAGACGTTGTGTTCGGGTGCCGGGAAAGAGGAGCGTTCGGTGGGGGTGAAAGTGAGCGATTGCATGAACGTGAACGAATCGAGGGTGATGTCGAACGGGCGTTCAGCCACCGGATCCAGCACAGACGCAATTTCGAACCGACCATGAGGTGGGGTCAAGGAGGTAGGGTCCTGAGGTGCGAGAAAACAGCGTGCGGTGTAATCGTGTCTGGCCTGTGAGGCGAGGATCCTGTCGTACACAGCGGAGTGGTCCGGCGTCGTTGCGCCAGGGGGTAAATAGAGCTTGACGAGTGGAGGCAAATACATGCCGTACAAGTCAAAATTTCCGGACAGGATCGGACGCGGGGAGTGGGGATATGGCGCCACGCTCGGTTGGGGGACGATCACTGGCGGCTGGAGCACACAGGGTATGATTTTATCGGACGTGGACGTGGACGTCGGCCGATCGCTCGGGACGACTGTATGCCCCTTGCACAATGATTTGGCTGGCGAGGTTGGAGAGGAGCGCACCGCGCGCGTAGGCTGTTGGATGTCTGGGGACTGCCTCGTTCGTTTAGCAGCAGGTCGACGCGCGGGTTGCTTGGGTGTGATGGCCATGTCTGGGGGAGTTTCTTTGAGCTCGCTGGACGCTGCAGGGGCGGTTTATCACATGAACTCTGTGGGGAAGCAAGGACGACTCACTTGGTGCACGGAGACACGCGGCTGGTCACGTGAAACAGAAATCAACTAAGTCTGAATCGAAATCTTGGTAGCTTGGCATTTGTCACGTTTTTCCGAGCTTTTCCCGCTGTTTCGCCTAGGCTTGGCCGCCTTGTCTAAAACTACTGGGTCACAACGACTCCGTCAACACACACTGTACGACTCGCCATCGCCATCATCAATGACACTGGCCTGTATAACAAAACCGCAGCCTAGAGTCTGCAGCATTGGAATCAGGTACTCCACCTCGGAAGAACTTCGGAGAGGACCTCGCCACGTGTACGATAAAGTCCCCATAAAGAGGAGTGTGTCAGTCGAACAACACCATCCCCATCTTTATCTCTTGCTTCGACGACGTCCTGACAACCAATGCCCCCGTCCGATTTCTCCAAGGCAGACGTCGACGCGATCGTCGAACAACTCACCACCGATGAGGCCATATCCCTCACTGCCGGTGTTGGACTTTGGCACACGCACGCCGTACCTCGTCTGGGTATACCAGCTATCAAGGTCAGTCGCCAGCATCCAGATCGCTCTTGATCCTACTCATCTTCACCTCCAGGTCAGCGATGGCCCGAACGGCAAGCGTATCGTCTTATGTTTGACTTTCTGTTGAGCTTTTCTTGCAGGCATCAGAGGAAACCATTTCTTTATGGGAACCCCTGCAAAGTGTCTCCCATCGGCTACCGCGCTTGGCGCCACTTGGGACACGGAGCTTATCGAGCTCGCGGGATTGAATCTTTTGGCAGCCGAAGCGAGGCTCAGGGCCGCTCCTGTCATCCTTGCCCCAACTTGCAACATACAAAGAGTACGTCAGTCTTAAATCGGTCTTTCTTTCCCCAACTCACGTGTATTGTCACTATAGAACCCTCTAGGTGGACGGGTATGGCTCTGGTGGTTCGACTGCATATAAACTCACTTCCAATAGGCCTTTGAAAGCTTTTCGGAAGACCCTGTACTCTCTGGTCTCATAGCTACTGCCTACGTCAAAGGTGTCCAGAAAGGCGGGATCGGAACCACGATCAAGCACTATGTGTATGTCTTCCCATATACTATTTTAATCAATCCGCTCATTTCCAACCTAAGCTGTAACGACAAAGAGGACGATCGCATGGCGTACGACAGCATCCTCAGCGAACGTGCTCTCCGTGAGATTTACTGCTTGCCATTTATGCTTGCCCAAAAGCATGCCCAGCCTTGGTGCTTCATGACTGCGTGAGTATTGCACAAACCATCGTTTTTTCAGTCATTCATATTCTCAGTTATAACCGTGTCAATGGCACACATGCATCCGAGAATCGCCATCTGCTCCAGGACATCCTCCGAAACGAATGGAAGTTTGATGGACCGATCATGAGCGATTGGTATGCCATCCATGTGCTTTTCCTGAGAGGCAGACTGACCGTTCGCCAGGTTTGGAATTTACAGTATTGACCTCAGCGTGAATGCTGGGTTGGACCTGGAGATGCCGGGGACTAACAAATGGCGAACACTTGATCTCATGAACCGGTCGATTGTGTCTCGCAAAATCACGCTTCGAACCGTGAAAGAACGCGCAAAAAAGGTGGTTGAGCTAGCCAAACGAGTTGCTCAGGAATCTCCAGAAGTAAGTTATCCTCGTCACCATTTACCCTTTTGTCAAACGCCACCTTCTAGATCTTGGACGGAGATGGTGTCGAACGAACCTTGGAGAGCAAAGAAGACAAGGCACTCATGCGCAAGCTCGCCGCAGAGTCCATCGTCCTTTTGAAGAACGAAAACAACATCTTACCTATTCGACCTCACAACCTGAAAAAGATTGCCATTGTTGGTGGCAACGCAAAATCTGTCGTATTGTCCGGCGGCGGTTCTGCCGCCTTGAAGCCTTCGTACTACGTCTCCCCGCACCAAGGCATCGTCAATGCACTTCGATCCAACGTCGAGGTTACTTACAGCGAGGGTGCTAGTAGTACATATTTGTCTTTCAATTCTCTCGGAAACTTGCTGATGCATCGAAACAGCCTACATGGAGATGCCCACTCTTGACTTTGAGCTTACGACACCGACTGGGGAGCGCGGATGGATCGGCACTTGGTATGCGCATGAAAGCGACGAGAGCATGGTTCCGTTAAGCATGCCCTACTACACGCGACTTGTGGATGAGACACGCATCTTCATCAGCACTTCTGCACCCAAGGGTATCACTCGACGGTGGTCCATGAAACTGGAGGGCCAGCTAAAGCCTAGAGTCCATGACTGCACGTTCGAATTTGGTCTGATCTCTTCTGGAAGGGCCAAGGTAGGCAGACTGTTTCCCACTCCAGAAGCTATTCCAACTCGTGTTTCCGTTAGCTCTTCGTCGACGGCAAGCTGGTCATCGATAACTGGACACGTCAACGCCGCGGAGACGCGTTCTTCAACAGTGGTTCCAAAGAAGAAAGGGGCAAGGCAGGCCTCAAAGCGGGCGTCGCACACAACATTTTGGTTCAGTACTGCAACGTCAGAGCGCCTGCAGATGGCGACGAAGATGAGACCGTTCAAGACAGCAACCCCGGTGTCCGTCTTGGTGGCGCCGAAGTTCAAGATCCGGACGAAAAGATGGCTGAAGCCGTCCAACTGGCGTCTGAAGCGGACGTGGTCATCGCCGTCGTTGGCTTGAATGCAGAGTGGGAAACGGAGGGTTACGATAGGAAGACCTTGGCCCTTCCTGGTCGGACAGACGAGCTCATCACCAAAGTGTTGGCCGCGAACCCCAAGACGGTCGTAGTGACCCAATCGGTATGGTCGATTTCTTGATCGTGGTCTGCACTCGTCTGACGTCTCTCCAATCTTGGCTAGGGTTCATCGATTACCCTGCCCTGGGCGGACATCGTGCCTGCCATCGTCCACTCTTGGTACCTCGGCAACGCCACTGGGGACGCCATCGCCGACGTTCTGTTTGGGAACAAGAACCCGTCTGGAAAGCTCTCACTAACGTTCCCAAAACGACTCGAGGACATTGGTGCTCATGGCCACTTTCACTCGGAGAACGGCATCCTGCGCTACGGAGAAGACCTCTTCGTCGTACGTCCCTTCTTCGCGCGCGTCCAAAATCCGATGAAAGCTAAAGCCCACCTTTTCACCTAGGGCTACAGGCACTTTGATCACCGCGGCATCGCACCCCAGTTTGCGTTCGGGTACGTCCGTCTCCAAACGCTGCGGACGGTGTGATTGACTTTTTTTTTTTTTGCACAGACACGGTCTTTCCTACACCACGTTTACCCTATCCGATCTCGCACTGTCGGTGCCGACGATCGCCAACGAAGACGTCCACCTGACTGTCTCTCTCTTGGTGACCAACATAGGCCCCGTCGCCGGGTCCGAGGTCGTCCAGCTGTACGTGTCGATGCCGCCAACGTCGGACGTGACGCACCCCGTACGGGCGCTGCGCGCGTTTACCAAAGTGCGGGACCTTGCGCCAGGTGCGCGCGAGCGCGTCGTGCTCACGCTCGATAAGCTGGCGGTGTCATATTGGGAGGACCGGATTGGGCGATGGGTCGTCGAGCGGGGTGTGTATGGCGTGAGCGTCGGGACGAGTAGCGACGTGCTGCCGTTGACAGCGCACTTTGAACTCTGGAAAGGACTCGAGTGGATCGGGTTGTGAGTCGTCGAAGTCAAGACTCGCTCGCCACGTTGTATTAGTATGTCGCACATATGTGGTGTTGTCATAGTAGTGGAAACAGATTTGTAGTACATGGACGTCCCTTTTTTACTTCTTTCAAGCAAACCTCTGAAGCGGAGCAATAATTGATACAAAGCAAGCGCCCGGCGCCGAGCGCATAAAAGTGAAGAAGAGGGTAAAGAGGAACACGAGAGATAGAACACCCCCTGCAGAATTTTTGAAAAAAAAGAGGGAGATACATACCACATCCAATCGGATCGGATTCGATAATACAATGTCCGAAAAAAAGAAGAAAAGAAAAAAGGAGGAAATCAATCTGCTCTCCCCTCATGCCTCGTCAGAGTCAAAGAGCGAGATGGGCCGCGCGAGCGGCGCAGGCGACCGCGTAAGCGCCTCATCGTCCTCATTGTCCACGTCCCTCTCCCTATTTCTGTAGTCCCTCTCCCTCTCGCGCGCGCGTTCCCGCTCCCTTTCCCACTCAGACTCACTCTCCCGTCGCCGATGCGACGTGTGCGGGCGCGTAGGCGGCGCGGGGTACTTTACCCCCGGCGGCAGCGGCGCCGCCTCGTACGTCGAGGATCCACTCCGCGTACGCGTGCGTGCATACCCGTCTGGCGCGCCGGTGGAAGCATAGTATCCCGTCGTATTAGACCGCGCGCGCCCGTGTCCGGGTTGGGGTCGGGGAGCCGGAGTTTGGGTGCGCGGCGGGTCGCCGTATCCGTATCCGTATGGGCGGCGTTGTCCCTCCCTGTCTCTGTCTCTGTCTCTGTCTCTCTCCTTGATGGAATCCGAGCGTGAGGCTGCGTAAGCGATGAACCCGGGTGGCCAACCTGGGGCCCGTTGACCGGCATCGGCGCGGTGATCACGATGGTGATGGTCGTGACGGTCATGCTCGCGCCCGTGGGACGCGTAGAGAGACTGAGATTGCGACTGGGATTGCGATGGGTGTGCATGCGGGTCATCCCGTGGCAGCGGCCGATTCGCAGCCTCTGGGCTCAGCAGCTCCGGTTGCGCTGCGATCGTAGGCGCCGACGGCGACAACTGGTGGTCCTCGGGCTCCGACTGCCATGTGCACGCGCAGGTGTACGTGAGTAACTTAATGCGACCTGTGTACGAGTATGCTTACTGGTGATTCTACGACTATGTTTGGGACCGTGCTGCCCATCGTGCTACCAGACGAGCGGCGCTGCCGAAAACGCTGCCGTAGATAGTTGAGTGGGGTCCGGGAGCGTGCGGTATGGGCGGGGTCGTCAGTTGGAGGAGGCGTGGCGGTCGATTCCGGTGGGATGGGCGAGATGGGCGGAGCAGACTGCACAGGTGGGGCAGGCGTGCCAGACCTTTCGTTTGATTCTACATCCCCGAGAGGCGTCGCTGTCTGTGGCCGATAATAATATTGCGCGGATCGACGCGGAGGAGCCGCGCCTGGCGTCTGTCGGTCCGGGAGATCGTCAGCATGATCGTTGCCTGACACTAGGAGAGGACGAGGAGCTACACTCACGAGCGAACGCGGAATGTTCCTTGAAGGCGCCGTAACGTCCGAATCCGCGCGCCATTGTTCGACGATACTTTCGGCCTCCGTCCTCTCGGAATAGCGACGTTCTTGATCACGGTTCTCGTTGCGAGATGTACTCTCCCTTGAGTGCTGACTGCTGGTCCTGGGTCTCTCAACGTAAATCTCGTGCCGTAATGAACTTCCAGGGCGCTTTTTCAGCAAATCATATTGCGAAATGTGTGTCGATGAACGGGACGCAAGGGAGTTCGTGTGTACAGGTTGGATAGGGGGCGGAACGGTCGGCTGATACGCGTAATCGCGTGCCCGCACAGGCGGCGGGACAGGTGTCGGTTGCGGAGTCCGTGCACTATGTCGGGCATTCTGAATTTCGGTCGCGGCAGAGCTAGGAGAACTAGGAACATGTTGCTGCAGCTCGTGCGGGGGTAACACAGGATTGTAGGATGTCCGAGAATCAGCTCTCGGGATCCATCCGTCAGAAGAAGGATTAATGGGCTGAGAAGGTATGATCGGGCTGGGGCGAATCGGTATCGGATGAATGGTCTCTGGTTCATCCGGTCCACGAGGCGGAGATAGCATACGAAGCTCCCGGGAAGGCGTGTGGATGCGAACAGGGAGTGGTGGCACTTGCACATGTACCGCAGTCTCGGGCGAACGTATGGGTGGCGCCGATTCAGAACGCATCCTGTGATGAGGGTAGGTCAACGAGTACGTGAGACGCAGTCGCTGACGTACGGCGGTTGTCGAATGGATGCAGCGGAACGCAGCTGGGCAAAAGATCGGGGGTCATTACGTTCTTCGTCTGTGGTGGCTTCTTCTAGTTCATGTTCACGGGCGTGTTCATCGCCATCGTAGTCCTCTATAGGGAGAGAGTAAGGCGGGAGTCGGTCTGGTGGCCCTTTGAATCGGCGGCCTCTACCTTCGTCATATCCTATCCGGCGACCAATGGACACACCCTCCCTGTATCCCATCCTGCGGCCCTCCTCGCGTGCGAGCATGACTATCTTTTCTTCTTGGAGCTTCCGAGCCTTTGTTCTCGCTTTGGCAGCTTCCGCTTCTGCCTCGTTCCGCTGGGAGGCAACTTGATCGATAATATCCTGAGCTCGAAAGATTTCCCGTTGCGCATTGTCTAGCTGTAGCTTGTACAACTTGAGTTCCTCTCTGAGTCTTGCCGAGTCTTGTTCCGCACGCTCACGGTTTTCTGTTGCGATTCGAAGACGATGAAAGTAGTCAAGGGCACGACGCTCTGCGGCATTTGCACGAGTGGATTCGGCTTCGAGACGCTCCGAGGAAACGGCAAGTGCTGCGTTAAGTTCACGGACCTCTTCCTCTCGGGAGACAAGGCGTGCTAGGAGATGGCTGCTGCTCGTCGAGCCATCTGTAGCGGTGTGAGAACGATGACGTGCGGCCGATTTTGGACGGCGTGGAGACTCGTAAAAGGGAGGGACGCCCGAGGATGGTGAGGATGGGCCGGAGTCGAGATCGGTTGGGTGTTTGTGGGCGAGGTTAGCTCTGTATATGCCAGGGGTGAGCGCCACATCGCTCAGGGGTCGGAAGTTACGACACCTCTGTTCGTCGTCGAGATCAGCAGGAAACATCGTGCATCAGGAGACCAGAGGGACCAAATGGTGTGAGAAAGCGATGCTGACTGGGAGGGAAGAAGAGGAGGCTGCGGGGCGATGGTCGCATGCACGCAAGGCCAGACGTCAGAAGGCTGCCTCGTGTGATTCGGCAGCAAGCAGGTCAGCTGCGATTAGCGGCTCGCGCTGGCAAGGCAAGACATGTCGCGATTATGGGAGAGAGAGATGAGCAGAACACGTGTCGTAAACATGGGTGCTCGACGGCTCGAGTGGGGGCTGAGAAATCGATCAGGATCAACGTGCTAGTCGGGCTGCCGCGATACACGAGGCATGCCACGTGTCGCAGAACATCGCGGGTGGCGCCGTGTGCATCTGGACGCCCCACAAGAGGTACATAGATCCTACACTTTGATTAGTTTTGTGTACTTTAAGCTTACCGGCGGAGGATGACGACAGTAAGAGAAAAGACTCATCGAGCGAGAGCTGGTCGCGTGCTCATGGTTCGCTTAGTCAGCCAACCAATCATATGAAAATCTGTGATGTCCTGATTTGGGAGGGCGACAAGAATCCCTTTTTGCTGTGCAACGCCTAGGACAACCACAAAGGCCAATATAAAGACCTTCCCGAGCGCAGTTTTTCGTTGGTGTCGTGCTCGACGGCGAGCAGAATCTCGCTCCTATTCATATTCCACTCAGTACCCTATTAGACCGGAACTGTAAGCTTATCTCGTTCTCTATCTCAATTTCCGAACCTCCTTATCGCGGCGGTGTCCACTAAGGTCTTATCGTTTGTTGTTTACAGCATACCCCCGAAAAACCGGCTATGTCTCACGGTTCCTACACATCTCATTCACAATCCATCATGACAGAGGAGGAGGAGGACTGGGAAGACTACGTCAAGGGAGGTTACCATCCCGTCCACATTGGCGACGCCTTTTCAGAGGGTAGGTATGTCGTAGTCAGAAAGCTTGGCTGGGGCCATTTCTCTACAGTTTGGCTGGCAAAGGATACAAAGTAAGCTTAGCACCTATTTTTTCTTCGTGCTCCCCATCTTTTTTTTTAATTTTTTAAATTTATTTCCCTAAAATCAGATTGAACCGTCATGTCGCCCTCAAAGTCGTTAAATCCGCACCGAGATATACAGAGACCGCGTTGGACGAGATCAAACTACTACAACGTCTCATCACTTCTTCCACTCCACCAGTTCAGCCCACTCCCGAGAGTCCAAATCCCCAACCCTCTCCCTCGCAGACCCATTCCGGCAGATCGCATGTTATATCCTTTCTTGACCACTTCAAACACAAGGGGCCAAACGGCACCCACGTCTGCATGGTGTTCGAGGTCCTAGGCGAAAACTTGCTCGGCCTCATCAAGCGACATCAGAACAAGGGCGTTCCCATGCCTCTAGTCAGGCAAATAGCCAAGCAAGTGCTGCTCGGTTTAGACTACATGCATCGTTGCTGTGGCGTTATTCACACCGGTTCGGATTAAATTTTGGAATGGCGCTTAGGCAAAAGTTGATTTCCTTCCTTTCCCTCAGACTTGAAGCCCGAGAATGTCCTCATCTGCATTGACGACGTCGAGTCCATCATTGAAGCCGAGATGGCAGCCTCTGCCAACGTAACCTCACCTCCCTCGCGGCTGATCGGCGTGCCACCCTCGAAGGGGCGTGGTGGCAACCAGACGCCACGTTCAGAGTCAGTGTTCATAACCGGATCTCAGCCCCTCCCCTCCCCGTCCTCGTCATTTGGCAGCAGTCCCATGTTCGACAAGCTCGCGTTCGGCATGAGCAAGATTGACGGTGAACCAACGTCCAAGTCTGGCTCCTATGGCTCGGCCTCGCTCACGAAAGAGTGTCCCTCCGGGTCCGCCCCTGCAACTGGCTTGGGCATTCGCGAAGGAACTTCGAGTTCCGGGAGAGCAGACTCTACCGAAGTCACTGCCGACCGGATTTCCGCCGTTTCTCTAGATCCGGGGTTCAACAAGATGGCATCACCTCACCCAGCCAACCCACCAGGACCATCCCTGCTCACCCAAATGGCGCCTAACTCATTGGCTGGCCCCTCGTCTTCTCATTCACAAACACCATCTACCTCGAAGCCTGTCGGTCCGAGTGACCCACTTCCTTCAGACCCAAAGCCATCCACGTCTGGGGAATCCCCCCAACCAAGCTTTGGAGATACATCAACGAGTTCAAGTATGCTTGAAGGTGTAGAAAAAATTACAGTGAAAATTGCGGATTTAGGAAATGGTACGTGGCAGTGTGATTGCTTTGTTGACCCTCGAACGTTCACGCCCGGTTCGTCTAGCGACATGGACGGAACATCACTTTACGGACGATATCCAAACACGTCAGTATCGCTGCCCTGAGGTTATTCTTGGTGCAAAGTGGAATTCGAGCGCGGATATCTGGAGCGTTGCGTGTGTGGTGAGTCTGCGCCCTTACATGGATCTCCAATGGTCGTCTGACTCGTCAAGATTTTCGAACTCATCACGGGTGGCGATTATCTTTTCGACCCAGCTTCCGGGTCACGCTACAGCAAAGACGACGACCACATTGCCCAAATCATGGAACTCATCGGCGAGTTTCCGAAAGCGATCGCGTTCTCCGGTAAATACAGCTCAGAATTCTTCAGCCGCAAGGGTGCGTGTGCTTACCAAATGCTTTTCTCCGCGCATCGTCGCATGCAACGCTCACACTAGTGCTTCCCGCCCTTGCTAGGTGAATTACGGCATATCAACAAGCTACGCTTCTGGCCGCTCGAAGCAGTTCTGAACGACAAGTACTTGTTCCCCAAAGAAGAAGCAGAGGCCATATCCGCGTTCTTATCGCCGATGTTGCGACTCTACCCGGACAGGCGCGCCAAGGCTTCCGAGTTGGTCCACCACCAATGGCTAGAAGGGATTGTTGTTCAGGGCGAGATAGACGTGATACGCCGCGCGGAAGAGGAAGAGGCGAACCGCCGGCGACATGCGCAGCTGCGGGCCACTGGAGGCGAGGACGAGAGCCCGATCGGAAGGTCGGATGCTGATGCAATGAAGCCCGTCGAAGAGGCAGGCGAACTCGAGCCGGAGCAAGAGCAAGAGGAGGGAGGATCTCAACCTGCGCATCAACCCCCGATCCTGTCCGCGCCTCCTTCGGCCGCGCCTAAACCCACGTCCAAGTCCTAACGACTTGGTCTCGTCTTTTTTGCATCTTGTTTCAATACTTGGTTTCGTTGCCGATTTGATGCCCCTCTTTTACTCCCGCACGCAGGCTAATCTCATTTCCGATGGTATCTCACGATTTTCTTCCTTTTTTCCCTTGCTTTTTTTCCTCTCGCATCCTTTGCTTGCTTTCTCATTTCCACCCTGCAAAAGATATACCAAAAGAAAGCATTCTAGAACTACCTGACGCGGGAGCTCGTCACAGGACTCGCGTGCGCTCGCCGTCCCGTCGCTTGTTTACTTAATATAGAGCCGTGTAGCGTGTGCGTCGTGTGTATGTTTTGTTGTTGTACGTCAAGAAATTACGAATATACAACGTGTACAGTTATTTAACTTTTTCTTCTTTCTTCCCTCGTACCCTCGTTTTTGAGATCAAGCCTCGGGGATCCTGACGTCAAAAGGGTTCATCAAAATTGATCGTCCGAGTCAACCCGCAGATAAGCATCGTCACGTGAGCTACTAGTGACGTCACGGTCTGTAGGTTTCAGTACTCGCAGAGGTTACATTTGCGATCGCTCACAGAACGAACGGCCGCTAGAACATGTCACAGCCGCAGACCCGCAGTCGGCCCGTACATCCGCGGTGCACGAGTTTGCTAATGCCGGTGAATCAGTGGATCGGTCGCGATGCAAGTAGCCACGACCTGGCACAGGCTAACGCCACCGCCCGTCATTTCGTTATTTCTGCGTGCATGAAGAGAATTCAACGTGTTGTCGACACCCCGAAAATGGAATCGTTCTTCCGCCTTCAATAGAGCACGTTGCGTCGTGGCTCACTGCCATGAGGGGGTTCAGGCGCATGCATGCTCAGGTTCGCGTCGACGAGCGGTTGGGGATAATGATCTAGCCCTCCCTCGTAGAAATCAACATGTACGTTCTTGCAGTTCACAGTGAAGAGATGCATCTCAGTGATTACTCGAGGCGAGCGCACATTGGATCGTCGATTTTCCTGTGCACTGGCAGAGTCAGTATATTGTAACTTGGCAGTAGGTTGGCGACAAGTTACTTGAAGCGCATGATGGACGTGCATAAGTGGAAGGAAAGAGGTGCGATACAGCACTGTACCCTCTACTTACACGGTGTAGCCTTAGAATGCCATTTAGTAAGTCATGAGAGCCTTCGGGTGATGGAGCCATAGGTCATGCGCAGCTTTCAGCTGGGAAGACCATGAATACTGGTGAGCTAGGTCGCAGCATTGTGTTCCTCTCTCCCTCTCCTTCCAGTGTGGCTGTCCATTAGCACGTCGGAATTTTCCGATATGCATGCATGTGTCCACGCTGCACCTCGGATGCTTCTCAGGGGCTCATCCGACACGTCTTCAAGATTTGCTAGAATTCGCGATCTTGTGGGCAGGGAATGACGTGCTGCCTCGGCTCTCCGACACATAGCCAAGAAGAAGGCGTCACCAATTCCATGGCTGAAACACTCACGGACCCGCAGGCTGGGTCGGTACCCAAAAAAAGCACTAGCGCGCCTCGTTTTCAAAATCGTGGAGGCAAGTGCGCACCGCGACTCGGGATTGTGCCCGAGACCAAGGACCACGAGAGCTCGTCCGTACGCGTGCTTAGCCTCAGCGCTCCGGCGAGGTTCTTACACCAGATTCCTGCCGCGTTGGAAACCGGTTCGTCTCGCAGCAAAAAGAACGCGGCAAGCCAATGAGATGGCAAAAGACGCTCTCCAAGGAACCTGCGATCCCGGAATGTTTCGGCAACGCGATGGGCAAAGCGATTTGACAGAGTGTTGACAGAAAGAGCCGGACGCGTTTCGAAGAAGAAAAAAATGACATGCGACACTTGCGACACGCCACTGATTCTGACATATGTCTGTTTTTTTAGTGGGCCCCGGTTCCGGTGTGTCGTTGATGGTGCACCGTGCTGCAAAAATGGGGGAGAAGACAACGTGGACAGGATGAGCAACGTCGACGTGTTTATGTTCGAACCCCGTCTTGAGGTGGATACACTTGATCGGGACGAGGCTAGAATCGACCGAGGTGGAGAAACCCGGACTTGGACGTCATGTCAGACATTTACCCCTCGCCCGATTTCTTTTTCTTTTTTTCTCACGTCAGGATTCGACAACGCACAAGAGCAAGTCGGCACTGCTGCACAGCGCAATATACTTGGGTTGGACAATACAGAAGGCCTGCTGAATCAGCGCGATCAGTACTACTGCCGCAATCCTGACCACCGTCCTTCCTGCATGTCCAACCCCGAGCAAGGTTACCCAAGTTTGTTGATCCCAACCACATTTTTGCGCAGCTACCAACTTCTGGAGCGTTTCGTCCAGAGGCACGCCTAGAAAGTAAAGACAGTCGGATGCAGAGACTTCTCTGACGTGGGTTTTGCCTTGGTACGCCCTTCACTGCTAACCGTGCTCGACATGCGTAATTGAGAATCAAACACACAGTCGCAGGCGCACGTAAATTTTGTCGCAAGTTTCTCGCAGCGAACGCATACGCATATGCATACGCTATCACGCAAACCTGCCGCCGGGACACATCTCATTGCCTTCCATTCTGTTGGTGGTCTTCGGCCCCCATAAACCCGGCCCGCTCCATCAAGATAAATCTATCGGTCATTTCTCCTTTGTTGGAAAAAATATCATCACCGTCGTCGTACGATACTCTTCTTGCCCCGGAAAGACCTCTTCCGAAACAGCCTTATCGCCGCACGAATCCATCGAGCAAACAAGACGGATTTGATGCGATTCTGATGCCCATTCAAACGCCGCCCCCTCGGGCGCTCCGGGTCGGAATGCAGCACCGCGATTCGGATCATCCCTTTTTCCTTGCCGATTGTCGGCCGTGTAACAAGACCAGGTTGATAATTGGAAAGTCGTGGGCAATATATCTGATGTGTATTCTGGACTCAATGTTGTTCTGATGTTTGGAGAACCATGTGGGCGCGTCGGCGAAGAGCCAGCTGCAGTCCACAGAGGGCCCACAAGGCGCATCAGAAGGAGACGACCCTCGCGTGACCTTTACCATGGCTGAATGCTCCGAATCTCAAACACGGGCGCGCACGCGATCAACATGTAAACATGCCGATGCGAGGAGTTGGTCGGTGACACCCAAGCGGCCCGGGCCGACGTCGAAGAAGATGAACGAGATACTCTCTCGTCTATCGTTCCTCGTTGGTTCCTGGTCTGTGTTCCTGAAATCCTCGCGCCGCGGGATGGCCTCCACAGTGCCTACGTTACGCGTAGGCCAAAGCCAAACGCAAAGCCTATATCCCATTTGATGCGAAAGTCGGCCGGCAGACCGCGAGATACCGATCAGATGTAGGACCGATGGGAAAAAAAAAGGGGGGGCCGTGCGTCGAATCGAACGTGTGCGGTTTCTTTTAATTATTCGACTTGCCAAACAGGGAACGGGGCGTGGAGGAAAAAGGGGGGAGGAACCGACGCCGGACGCGAGTGTCATCTCATCCCGCCAACCTGAGACGGAGGCGAACGCTGTGCTGCGAGGGACGTCTGGTGCTGTGTTGTACATGACATCGGGGCGGGACGTATGTCTACCGAAACGAGTTGCCTGCTCCCAACATCGGACTCGGGCGATTGCTGTGTCATTTCTGAACACGTTAGCAAACATAATCGTCTGAGTCGTGTCATTAATACACGTTGGAAAAACGGTGGCATTCCATATGATGGCGCTCGTGGCGCGACGGCCCGTCACCAGGGGGGAACGACAACTTGGCGCAAGGGTTGAAAACGATGAAAAAAAAAGGAATGAAAAGGTTTGACTTGGCGAAAAGGCGATGCTTTCCGCGAGACGTGAGTGAGCGCTTCTTGGTGGTGGAATCGCATCGATCATCGGCTGCGTGTAGGAAATGCTGCAGTGGGTCTCCACGATCGTGAAAGGTTGTGTGACTTACTTTTGCGTGTCCGTGGGTGACGGGGTTCGAGAGCCGTCCGTGCGTGTAGGGATATGGTGACGATCAGGGTTGGGGGTTTGGCTCGGATACGTCCTGCCAGGATGGGGAAGCATCGCATCCGTTGTCACCTCGCGGCATTCTTTCACCAAGTGGGTTGATCTGAACGCGGTGACAAGCCGGTTTCAGGGCTACTAGTATGGCCATTTACGGTGACTCTTTAGAACTCTAACCTTGGCCCATCAGTCTCTTTTTGATGTGGAAATGTCTTTCCACCGAGTATGATAGGTGGACGGAACGGACCGTCCACGGGGAGAAAAAAAAAGACTTGGGTCTTATCGTAAGAAACGTACGCCTCGAGGCGTGCTCGTCTAGCGAAGCCGACGAAATCGCGTCCGATGCACAGCCAAGAATGGGATGGGACCACGTTCGGGCATATTTTGTTTTGTTTTGTTTCTTTTATTACTTCGCGGTCCTCAGGGTCTTGCGAGCCTAGATGCCTGCTGCTTGGCAAGATGGCGCATTGTTCGATCCGTCCCCGATAGAAAGCAATGAAAGAATGCTTGGCAGCTCTGGGTGTGACCAGAAACCTATGACCTTTGCGGTCTAGGCTCCTCGCGCGTTGGGCGTCGTATCATATATCACGACACTGCGTGGGTTTGAATTTGAGGGGCGGAGGCAAGGCGGGCGTAGAACACGACCGCCGATGTGACATTTTTTATTTTCGTTTCCCCTCTGGCGGGTTGATATGATAGGCTCTCGTACAATGCACATTGATGAGCGGGAGAAGGTCGATAGAACGATCATAATTTCATGACCACATGCTGGATGTGCACTACTAAGTTAGACCCGCTCTTGCGACGTCGTTTACGTTCACCCCGTTCAGATTCGTCGACCTTGTTCTTCAAACAACCCCTCCCCCTTCCATGGGTATGGGTCGGCACCATTAATACCCTCGCGCTCGTCTCCGTTCCCAGCATCAAGTGAAAACAACTCCCCAACTGATCCGCTCCAAAAATGGGTCCTTGTTCGCATCCTACTTAGCAGCCCGGTCGAGATCAAATCAATACTAATTCTGAACTATCCCGTTTTCCAGCGAACGCGCCCTTGTCCCAAGACGAAAAAAAAACAAAAGGTGGGTAAATGCGGGCGCGACCGGGTGCTTGCAATGTATTTGCCGTCCGCTTGGATCATCCGGAGATACCGTTATCCCGAGATATCGGAGTCTGCGTTCATTGTTCGCATAAGCATTGGCAAGTCCGTTCGACAAGGCCGGACGTTTGAAACGCACTGTCCGAGATAGAGTGGAACGTAGACGGACCTGTGACATGCGCTCTGTATTTCTCCTCGCTTGGCCCGGATCAGGGTGGGTTTGACAAGTTTGTAATTTTCTTTACTTTTCGTCCACCTTTTCATAGTACCAATCGAATATCATAACCTGCGTCCGGTCTAGGATGAAATATTTATGATGATCTCGTGGGATGCTGAGATGCTCGTGATAACGATTCCGTTCGCTCATGCTCGCCGCTCAGTCGAGGAGGGCATCCCGCCTTAGGCATAAACGCATGGGACAAATGACAGCATTGCCCCCTGGCTCGCGGAATCACGGAGCGAACCGTGCATCCTTAAATCCAGGGGAAACCGGGAGGATGAAGATGATCCTTACATAGATTGTCATACACCTTTCCAAATAGGACGCTGTGTAAAAAGTTTCCGATAAGCTGGCGATTCCTTTGCGAGCGATGTTGGTGCTCTATTTCACGTACAGGGTAAGTCGGAGCCGAAAAGAACATCAGAAAGACGAAAAATACACGGCGCACACCCACGGTCTATGTGCGCGTGGAGCTAGAACCCACAGAGCGGGGGCCTTTTCCCGCGAACACGAAGCACTTGACCAAGAATGTGGTCTTCGTTTTTGTACTGGACGTGCTGAATCTGGATTCTGATTCATTGAATCGACGTTCACGTGTGGGCGTGAGAATGGTTCCGACAACAAGGCGCGCAGAGTGCCTGCCAGGGGAACATGGTTGAGCATGATATAGTTTGGAAGTCGACGACGTTCATGCCCCGCAACGCCCGTGCACGTTCACCCAGGCACACAGCAGATTGCCCGTTCGAGCGTAGTCGCGGCATAGATAAGACCGACACATTGTGCCAAGAGTGGAACAACGTCAGGCACTGTAGGTTCTGAGTTGCGCGCGAGCGATTAGCGTCCAGCGCTTGCGAAAACGAGGACTAGATGTGGGTGTTATTGGATGACAAGGGTGCCACTGATCGCGTTGCGTATGATGGACGATGATCCGTTGTCAGCTGGGCTCTAGCAGGTGATATTGAGCACGGATGGAGCTGAAGGTATGAATCACTGCCATCAGGGGATATATAGGCGCACGCCAATCTTTGCCTTTGCAAGGGCCAGTGTATTTGTTAGTCAGGTGCCTGACACAGGAATGTTACGACGTGATCTACGGCGTCGTTGAAGAAACGGTCGGAACAAAGTCGCGACTGTGGGGTAACGTAAAGCGAGGGTCATTTTTGTCGCTGCAAGGGGCTAAATAGTGATTGACCAGGCACGGCAGGACGGAGAGTTCGCCACTGAATTGAGGAGGAAATGGGATTGAAACAATTGGTCCCGTCTGTCGTGAGATTCTTGGGATGTGTCGTAAGCTTCCGTTGAGCCGGGTTAGCCGGTTTCCAAAGCCTCGACGACGAGCGTACACTCCGGCGTGGGGAGGCCGTGTGTCGCGTCGTGAGCGCAGTAGCCGATGACAATGTTACAGAGATGGTTTCCAATCTGGAGGGCCAACCAAATATGGACAGATGTCACGCTGGGAGAGAAAAAGGCGGATTTTTTAAAGGGTAGATTTGATTGATGGCACGTAAAAGCGGACGGAAATGGAGATTTGAATTTGCATTGGCGACGTGGGCGTGCGCGATAAGTTCGGGTGCATGTGATTAGCCTGCACAGCCACTATAGCCTGGACTCGGCAGGTGAGGTCGCCGTGGGGGGTCGTCGAGGGGTCTCGTCTGTGATAAGCGTGCCAGGTGTCAGCCGGCAGTGTTACGGCGTGACAATGCCACCGGTGCCGTAGCTCGGCGGAGTGTTCCTGAACCACAGTGCCGGTGCTAAATTCCAAGTCCGACTGAGCGGTGCCTTAATTGAGCGTTGAGTTGCAAGCCTTTTCAGTGTTGATTTCAGGCACCCTTATAGAAGTTTTGTTCCTCTTTTCTTGCTCGCCCATGGAGGATTCAAAACCGACAGCCCTCGACGCAAACACCGTCGAACCGTCAAACTTTTCCTCTGAAAAAGACCTCGACTCCCCCAACGACAACGCCGACGACATGGCCCTCGTCGCCCCCAACAACCCCGCCATCCTCCCCGCCCCGCCCCACCCCGCCGCCGGCGTCGCCAAGCGATACCGCCCCGCACCCGCAAAGACCTTCCAGTGTCGGGGCTACGGCGAGTGTCGCATGGTATTCAGCAGAAGCGAACATCTGGCCAGGCACATTAGGTAGGTCCCAGGCACTCTTCCCCTCCCTCCCCATTCGATCTGGTTTATCTCCGTTCAGGAAACACACCGGCGAGCGTCCGTTTTCTTGCCACTGCTCCAAGCAGTTCTCTCGTCTCGACAATCTACGCCAGCATGCACAGACAGTGCACGCCGACAAGCAGGACCAGAACGAACGCATGATGCGCGAGCTCACCTCCCTCCACGCCTCCATGGCCGCAGCCAACAAGTCGGGTCAGGCAAGAGCGAAGCGCGGTCAACCCGCCCCCGCTGTACCCACCTCGTCCCCCAACCAGGCTCAGGACGGCGTCATGCGCCACCTCGACCACGTCAAGGAGGAGGACATCAACCCCGTCTCCATTCCGATGCATCACCGTCCGGGGACTAGCACTGGCTACGAGGCCGGTGAGAGCGTCATGTATGGCGACAGCTGGAACACCGATATTGACCGCTCCAATCCGCGGCCTCCCAACAACCATTCCTTTCGTGACTCCAGCCAGTCCTTTCGTGTCCCCCCAGCATCCAATTCATCCTCATTCTTCGGGCAGCAGCAGTCGCAGTCCTTTCTCCCCTTCTCCTCCAACTCACTCAACTTCGGCTTCCCCGCACGGGATGGTCGCCCCGGATCTAGCCACAGCCGTCCACCCACTGCAGGTGGTCCCGAATCACATGCTCGACAACTCCCACCCCTCGCAGCAGTCGTCTCCGCGACAATCCCCCCTCCATCCACCCAACAGTTCCCCATCCCACCACAATCCACACAACACGTACTTCCCCTACCGGGGGCAGCTGCATTTAGAAGACCTGCAACCGCCAATCGCCCAGGCACAGCTCCAGCATCATTCTACGCCTCAAAACCTGCCTACGCTGGAGGGCCTGGATTGGTCCATCAGCCAGAATTATCCCTTTCAGTCTATGGACGTGGCAACGAACTGGCAGCAACAGCAGCAGGCACAGCAGCAGCTTACCAACACAGCGCATTCGAGGCCGATCCATCATCCCCAACAGCCGGTTCCTACGACTCACCATTTTCCTTCCACCCACCGGCACTCACCGAATCATCGACCTATGGCGGGTCCCTCGAACCTTCACCAGGCAACCCTCGCAAGCGACCTTACTCAGGAATCGACGGCCCCCAGGATGAGGGCTCACGTCGAGAACCAGGCGCAGGGGTATCCGGATCTGGCGAATACGAATACGGCTCAGAGTCACGCCCTCAGTCTCGACGGCTCACCGTCCTGGAACTCTGCAATGACCCAGATGCAGATGGCGGAGTTCGATCATTTTTACCCAACGCAACCGCAGGAACGGGTTCACGGCCAACTACCTCCTCTGGACTCGTCTCATCCGCATCTGCCCTCGCACTCGTCGATCGGACTCCCGTCTCCAGCTACTCACTACTCCCAGGAACTCAGCCGACAGCAATTTCAGCAGCTGCGACAGCAACAACATCGTCTGGAGCAGGCGCGGCGGCATTCGCTGGAGAGCGATTACCTCCAGCACTACGGCGGGACGCTTCATACCCATCCGTCACAACAGTCACAGCAGCACAATTTCTTGCAGCTCACCGAGGAAGCTTCTCGGCTTCACCTTTATCAGATGCATCGCGGAGCCCACGATCCCAGCCGAGCGCCGTTGCCTTCGCCGCCGTCGCTCGATCTGTACACTCAAACCCGTCATCTCCATCCTCCAATTCAGCGTCACCCACATTACCTCGGCGAGGAGAATCACAGCACGAAGTACAATCTCCCGTCGCTGCGACATACTCCACCGCTGCACTTGGAATGAAAGTATAACCGGCGAAAAAGATGCGCGCCATTAATTCGTATATCCAACACTTTTGCGGTAATCATGGGTGAACTCTGGTCTCGTTGCGTGTCTATCACTCTCGTCTTTCCTTCTTTTTGCTCTTTGCCTTTGTTATCTTGCTTGATCAGTGCGGTGTCGCGTCTCACGTGCAAGTTCAATTTTTTCTGTATACCACGTCATTTAATTCGTTCCCGTTTTTACCCCCTACTGTGCATGACCACGAAGACAAGGTACCCTCGATCGGCTATTATTTCCGTGCTTCGGATCGCCTCCCTCTTTTTTTCGATTTCCTGTTGATGTAATTGTTTCGTATTTTCTACGATTGACAAGGATAGTCGTGTGACTAGCGGTTTATAATCTCTCTCCCTCCCTCACCTCTTCTTGATGTACACCCGAAAAAAGAAGTCGATAGTAATTATAACGTGCGAGCGTTTCATTTCTTTTTTTGTGGGTCTAGCAAGGATCGCATGGACGTGTGTGCGCGTGTCGTTCCGGGCGGGCCGGAAACTTCACATGATGGCCGCGATGCCGTTCGTGTTTTGCTTTTTTCGAAGTTGGAGTTCGGAGCTTGGAGTGTGAATGATCGTGGTCGTCTTGGAGACGTTAGTTAGGTTCGTCAACATAGTACTGAATCGATCGCGTTTGGCGGTGCACGGGGATCGTGACCTAGGGTTGGGGGCGGGAAGCGGCACGGGTCAAGTTTGCGCGTGTGCCCGAGGATGTACGGTTCTTTTGTTTTTGCAGGTTCAATGGGCTAGGGTATGTCACATCGGCAAGGTAGATCTTACACACATGAGTGCTCTTCGGAATTCTGCCGATCCAGGGATGAGCTCAAGCTCGACGTTTCTCTCACCCTGGGCTCGGGATTTTCCGGAGGTTTCAGACGACGTGGCTCGATTTGGGTTTTGTACAAACAGATACAAACGATGTGGCGAGAGGGAACGAAAAAATGTGGAGCTGTCGTTACAGAACGATGTTGCGCACCATGTGAGTCTGTTTTCTCTATCCGAGCCGGGAGTGCTGAACAAGTTAGAAAGCCACGGAATGCGAGATCGAAGCGGGCATTGGAGGCGCGCGAGCCTAAAGAGGTCGAGGATACACGGACGGCGGTGTTCGTGCGGGGCACGCATCCGGGCCAATTGGTCCAAAGCGCCATGAAAGAATTGGTACGCCAGTTGCGTCGTCGTCGTCGTCTTTGCCGACCTGCCTTGTAGATGGCACTCAAAAAACCCTACGCGATCGCGTTTTCGAAAAAGAACGACGTGCGGCCGTTCGAGGATGCGTCCTCGATCGCGTTTTGGGCACAAAAGAACGACGCGTCCATGTTTGTGGTCGGACAGTCGACCAAGAAGCGGCCGAACGGGATGGTGGTCGTGCGGACGTACGACGCGCGGGTGTTGGACATGTGTGAGGTTGGGGTGGATGCGTTCGTGAGCATGACGGCGTTCAAGGTGCGTGTTGCGTGGCGTTCTGTTGTTTTTTTGGGTGCGGCTGATGCCCTTTTCAGACGCCCAAATCGACGTCGGGACATCGGCCGATGATGCACTTTGCGTCGCCGTTGTTCGATGCGCATCCGCGATACGTGCAACTCAAATCGCTCCTCGTGGATCTGTTTGGCGCGCAGGTGGCCGAATCGGTGTATCTCGCTGGATTGGAACACGTGATGAGTGTCACGGTTGCTCCGTCCGAGGTGACGCTCGCGGGGGGAGAAGACGATCCGAAGACGTTGCCCAAGGTGCACGTGCGGACGTATGCTGTCAAGCTCGTCCCTTCAGGAACGCGGGTGCCCCGGGTGGACCTGACGGAGATGGGGCCCTCGTTGGATCTCTCGTTACGGCGTTGGCAGGAGGCCGATCCGGAGATGTGGAAAGCGGCGATGAGGCGGCCGAAGCTGAAAAAGGAGGACGTGGAGAAGGGGCTGGGGAAGCGGAAGAAGAACGTGGAGGTGGACGAGATGGGTGATTTGAGAGGGCGTGTGCACGTGGGTGGGCAGGACCTGGAGAAGCTGCAGACGCGGAAGATGAAGGGGCTCAAGGGGGCTAGTAGAGGGGACGAGGAGGACGTTGAACGAAATAAGCGAATACGACTAGAATAGCGTATACTGTAGTTTATATTGATTACGTAAAACAAAATCCTCCATGGTGGTTTTATTTTTGAAAGTTCCCATGTGGTACGGGGTGAGCTCCACTCTGCCAGCACGTCCAGCTCAGAGTCTCCGCTCGACCACCAAGGTGAGCTCGTACGTTCGATATTCTCCGTCATGACTGATCACTGTGCCTCGAAGTCGCTGGTAGTTCCAGATCTACATCATGGCAACTACCTCGCCCACGTCCGGTCCGTACAGCTTTTTTCCCCTTCAGAACCAAACCCATTCTCTGTCCTGTAGCCCCATCATCATCTCCGTCTTCTACCTCGTGAGTCCGCCTTCCTCGCTCCTTGCTTGCCCTGACTTTGCTCCCAGACAGCCGACGACCTCCCCGACATCGAACACCCCTTCCACGACGCCCCCGACGACGACGACTAACTCCCCGTCGCCTTCCTCTTCTTCCTCCCCGTCCTCCTCTCAGACCTCGTCATCGCAGACCACCGCGACAAGCTCCTCGCAGTCCTCCTCCTCCTCCTCCCCCTCCTCCAGCTCATCGTCGCTATCGGCTACCCAGGTCGTCACGACCTCCGGCGACGTGCCCCAGACATTCACTTCATACATCACTCCCACAGTAACCACCACCCCCACCTCGCAAAATGCGTCCAGTTCAAACTCGTGAGTACACATTTGTTCTCTCGGTTGGCTATCGCAAGGAGATCCGTACTCATCCCCGTTATCTCCTAGGTTCTTTTCCAATAAGGGTGCTGTCGTCGGCGTGTTCACTGTCGTCGGACTGATCGTCGTCGCCCTTGCCATCGCTCTCATCGTCAACACTGTCAAGCGACACCGTGCACAGAAATTCGACAGGGACGTTGCCGAAGCTGCTGCAGAGGCTGCTGCTTCTTCTCGCTCCCCGTTCGAAGACTACGCTTATAACCAAGGCGGCAATGGCGGCGGTGGTGGCGGTGGTGGTGGCACCGGTTATGGCTACTCGGATAATAGTCACGGAGCATACAATTTGCCTCCCCTCGCGCCCCGTGACACGTACGGCATGAGCGAGATGTCCCAATATGATCCGTACGCCGCTGGTCCCGTGGCTCTTGCGGCCGCCGCCGTTGGTCGCTCCAGGAGCAGAAAGGAGAGTGAACCTGGGACGTCTGGCATTGCCGGCGTTGGTGCGGGTACCCTTGCACGCGAGCCGAGCAGGCGTGCACCGTACCATGCCTTTGCCGGTCCCGCCCCTCAACCACAGGACCTCCAACGTGGCAACGGCACCATTCGAAGCATACGCGGAACGAGTCAAGACGTCCTCGAAGCAGCTGGTCTTGCTGGCGCTAACCTCAGCACTGGCGCCTACGTTACCCGCCAGCCCTCGGATACTACCCAGAATACCCATTTTAGTGGAAGCCGCCGCTCGCAGTTTGGTTCGATGAGCGGACACAATCACCCGACGACGTTGCAACCGGGATACCCCGTGGATTCATTTTATCCCCAGCGCCGCGATTCGCGTACCGATTCGTTTGCTGGATACCCGGCGACGATGGCACCCTTACCACAGTCACTTCCGAACCCACACGAGGTGGCTTTGCCAGCGTCGCCGCCGCCTGGTCAGCCATCGACTGACCAGCACGAGGAATATACCGAACCGAGTTCGCCTGCGCTGCGCTCTGATGAGCAGCGCATGAGCTACCCAGACGAAGCGGATTACAGTCAAGGAAACCGTGTCTTGAGGGTTCGTGGGTTCGCTCATGATTCGTGCTCGTCGCTTACTGTTCCTCAGGTCGCCAACGAGTAAAACGGAAAAAAAATGAACGTGTTGAACAAGCGTACGCGAACGCTAAACATTGTTTGCTTTCCGTCTTTATATGTATATTTCCTCCTCACGCCCTGACGCGACTTGACAAGTTGTTTTTTTTTTTTGTTCCTATCATGCGTTTATACCCCACGTCTACCCGGTGTTGGTGTAATCCGCTCGTCGCTCGTTTGGTGTCTACCTACTGCCATGTAGCCCCCGCCGCTCCTTACTTTGTTGTCCAACGCGTGATCGGCCGATTGATTTCTGCCATGTCCCCGCGTTCGACGGATCTCTCTTTCGCCTTTAGATTGTGGTATTGTTTTTCTTATTTATATATGGACGTGGGAGCTGTAGTGTTTTTTTCTTCCCCTAGGAAACGAACATATAATAATCGAACATTGATTTTTCTTGTTTCACCCTCTTTTCGAGTGTCGATCCTTTTTACTGTACGGTTCATGAGTAAGTGATGTATGTTAATGCGCGCACGTGACGAAGTGGCTTGAAGTAGGGAAGACACGACGGCCACCGGGTTCCGTGTAGACGTGCGTGCGTACGCACAAAAGGGTGGTCCTGACATGGGAGTGTCATTGACTGCAACCACGTATGGCGCATATTCTCGTCGTGATGACGAGGGTCATGTGTGGTGAGACAAATGTCATGGGGAGACGCACGCCATGTGTTGCACAAGTCAAAAATAATGCTGTCCACGTTGACGTCGTCCTCTTTGGGGCTCGTGTCCGTTCCGAAGGGTGACGTCGCATCGCAGGACGCATCGTTATTTATGGCCCCGAGCTGGTTGATAGGGAGAGTCGTGAACGAAAAGGTCTGAGAGTTTCTTCGCTAGTACTGACAGTACGTGCCATCACCAAACCAGCCGAAGGAGATGCATACGCGTCCCATCTCTGTTGCAGTGTATAGTGTATTCCCATCGGAGACCATGGTTCAGAGGAGAGAACCGCTGCATGTACGGGGCTCTGCCATGGGACGGTGCCAAACGCCAATGTCGGTCGTCAAGATGGGTCGGATGGCCGATGTAGATTTGGGCTGTGACGGTTCACGCACTGGGCCTCCACTGTTCGTGATGATGTCCGACGAGTCGCCGGAGCAGGTGACTTGAACGACTACAAGGCTGCTCCACAGGACCGACGGCGGTTGCGACGGTGCTCGCTGCTGCCCATCAAGTTGTCTGTGTTGGGGCTCGGAAAGTTGGCAGTGCTCCAAAGTCAAAAAGTCACCGTCAGAGTTGATGCATCTTCGATTCGGCCGTGTCGGACCTCGCGACATTGCCCCCACGACGGCGACGTTCGTTACAAAATGCGTCCCCCGACGAGCGACGCCATTCAATTCCTCTCAGCTTCGGGCTATCGAGCTCCATTACTTTAATCTCTCTCTACGATGTCGTCCCCTTTGGGGACCGGACTCGACCTCGACCTCGCTACTATACTTGCCACTTCAATAGAGTGTATTCTTTATGGTGACTCTCGCGCTCTCTTTAAAAATTCAAGACTGACGACTCGATCGGCCGCTATCAGGAATTTCCCTAGTAATGTGTGTGGGGACCGTATGGGCACTCACACTTGGACGTCCCAAAGACGAAATTAATTGGTCCATGGCGCTGGTCGCCTTCGTCCTGACTGCTCTCAGCACCATCGTAGGTCTCTCGGTTTCGTTCGGAGAGCCGACACGATTGACGTCTCGCCAAGCACATGGTCACCGATATCATACGACTCGTCGATGGCTTCATCACCAAAATCGATGATTATCCCACCGGTCCGACAGGCTTCTTTGCTGACGTTACTCAGCATACGTTCGTCATCAAGAATGTCGTCTACGTCGTGCAAACGTTGCTCGGCGACGGAATTGTGGTGGGCTCCTGTGATTTCTCGTCGTGGACATTTAGGTATATGTCACTTGAACTTAGATATATCGTTGTCATGTCGTCTGGCGACGTTTCATGGTTGTCATGCTGCCTCTGACGCTGTGGTGTGCTGCTTTTGGTGTGTGTTTTTAACAGTCCGTCTGTCTAGTAATCCTAACCCTTCGTCGCCAGCTACTTCTGCAATGTTTCTATATCATATGTTGCACGTAACCGACGTCGAGGAAGGTTCTCTGTTAGACTTTGGAACACGAGTAGTCCCTTTCTATCTGTTGACGATGGCAACCAACGTACTCGGTTCGGGTACGTCGATCTCATTCCTTGTTCAGGTCAGCTTTGGTGAACGTCGTACAGGTCTACTTGCCTATCGCATATGGAAAGCGAATCGCGAAATTCCAGGCGTGATCCGCGTCCTTCCCCAATCCGGCGTCGAAACCACGCTCTTACTCCGTATCCTCATCGACGCCATGGTACTCTACACCCTCATCCTCCTCGCTCTCCTCGTCTGCCACGCCTTTAACAGCGCCGGACAACTCATCGTATTAGACATGGTACGTTCTCGCTCGCCAACGCCGCTCGATCGCTGACGTCTCGACAAAGCTCACGCCGATCATCGCGATCACTTTTGACATGGTCCTCGTTCGTATTGCCGTTGCCAGGAACGCGTCTGTGAGCGTTCCTAGGGTATTGTCCCCCCTTCGTTTCTCTACCAGAGTGATGCAGAGCCCGTTGGAGCCCACATTGATCGGTGCTCGTCGGTGTAGTATATGAGTGGAAATGTGGAAATAACATCGTGCGATGGCGACGCGGACGGATCATTGTGCACAGCGGTGTAACTGTACGTCACGCGTCACCGGTGTTCCTGTTGATGTCGTATCGCCTTTGCCGGACAATTCATGATTTTGCTCAGAAAGTCCAGCCGATGTATAACATCAGCGCCGGCTGACGCGGCATGGCCCGCTGTATGTATTCAAGTGAATCCAAACGAGTGTTGGGTTTCATGGTGCGGGCGTACGTATAGTTGTAGGATTTCCATCTACGCGGGAACATCCTGGACGTGTAAACAGATGAACAGCAGCAGCGGCAGTAGTATATCTGGGATTAGCCCAAGGTGTCCGCGGAAGTGATCTGAGAAGCTCGGATCCTTTTCAGAGCACGGATACTCAGATCAACCACTTCGAATGCGCTATCAACCCATGCAACGTGTTCAGTGTGGTGGCGAGCACTGCGGGAGCATCTCCAAGTGAAGCTCTGTGCGGGCGTGCAGGAGGTCCACGCGGTACACTGTGATTTGCAAGATGGCTCGGACTCGATTCTCACGCTTCCTGGACATATAAAAGTACGTAGCTCTTCTGTCGACCACTAACTCTCATCCCCTTTTGATTCTGTTCCCGTAACCCAACCGATACTGAGCGTTCGCACAGACCCATCCTCTTGGGCGAAAGCGTGGATGAAACACCCCGAGTCGTTCTGAACGAGACTGAGACTAGTGCTTGGGGATGCGTACCATCAATCCGAGCTCATATTCTTGATGAGCTCGGGTCAATGGTACGCACTGCACCAGTCTGATGCCGGCAATTCGCACAGGTGCAAACAAACCACCAGGAGCAGCGTAAGCAACTTACCAGCATGAACGGGACCAGCGGGTACGTGCCCCCAAGAGTAGCATGCAAAATAGCAAGCATTGAAGCACAAAATGCTCGTGCTCCAATGCTCGCTATTTTGCTTGCTGTTGCCTTTTATTTTGATGTGACTTCACATGTGCTAGGCTATAAAGTCCTGAAAGTCTCAACTTAGGAAATACAGATGAGTTAACACTATCGGCTGCCTGGCGAAATGGCATCGCGTCTGACTACGATGCAACGTAATCAGGAGATTGCAGGTTCGACCCCTGCGGCGGTCATTCAATTTTGCCTTTTCTTCCTCGCCCAAACGAGTATGGAATTTTTTCAATCTGAAATTTCCTTCTCATCTTACAACATTCCAATTTTATTCAAGTCCTTAACCAAATGATCTTGCTGTATGGTGTTGTCGACTCGTTCTCCACCCCATCCCGGCCCACCGAAAACGCCACCTCGAAGATACCCGGACCCATGGTTTCTAAATTATTCTCTTCCTCGTCATTCCTTGGTGCACTCAGTACAAGACGCGGTCTCTCAGTGACACTCGTCGTGACCATTGACGGCACCTGCAACGTCCAAACGTACTCACGCCCATTACCAGAGCCAGACGTGCTTGACTTCGTGAGCACACGTGGAGGCTCTCCGATGACAGTCGTGAGCTGCGCCGAGACGCGAGCCAGCGATTCGAGATCGGCGAGCAAACGGACGTGTGCGATACCGCGTGCTCCCGACGGATGCACCGCGTTGGACGGGGGGTCGACGGGGACCTAAGGCACAGGTCAATGATTATATGTCCGTCTCACGGCGCATCATCATCACCGGCGCCCGAACATCAAGATTCGAACTGAAATCGAAAAAAAAAAAGAAACAAGACGCACCCGCCACTCCCTCGGCGTCACGTCCCCACAAAAAAATGGGAGCATCCCACGCAGCTCGTCGTCCCCGGTTGCGCTGATCACCCATTCGAGCACGCGCCCGTCCGCTCGCGTGCGCCCGCCACGTACCTCGGGGGCGTAGCGCACCTGCGTTCCCTCGCGCTCAGCACGCGCGTTGATCAGACGCGCGACCGAGGTCGTCGAGGAGCCGAGAAAGCTGAAGTCGATCCAGCCGGGGAGCTTGTGTGCCCAGGGCGTGGCATCGCGTGATTCACGGTCGGGCGAGCCGGGCGGGTAGTGGGACGCGGGGTGGGTGAACGAGATGAGTTCGAGATAGACGCCGTCGGAGAGGATCTTTGGGGGGCGGGCGGGTTCAATGGGTCGTGGCGCAAGTATACGCTGTATGGGTTCTTACCACGAGTGCGTTTGCGGTGAGTCCTCCGGCGTGGGTTCCGCCGGGGACGACACTGGTGACGAAGAGAAAAAGGCGTCGGGATCAGGCGGAGGCGATAAAAGGATGATGCAGACTGGAATCCTAAATCTCTGAATTGCTGCGATGCTTGCTCGACTGTGCCGGGCGGCGTGAGATGTACGATATGGTCCAACGTTTTTGTGGATGGGGTCGACATGTATCACTCGATCAATGAGATCAGCGACGCCGTCGACGAGCTGCGGTACGTCAAGGGAAAAAAGTCCAGTCAGATGACTCGATTGCGTCATTCCTAAATTCATACGTATGTGTTGTCGTATATTCGGATGGTACTGGTTAGCATCATTGTTTACTTACAGTTCGAGTACGGTGGCTTTACTACTAAGTGAACTACTGCGTAGTCTCCAAAGACTATTCTGTCACAACAGTATGGAAAGTCCGGTGCGAACGATAATTAAAATAAGGAAGGTATAGACTACGCGAGCCCTCGACAATAGATGTACTACCGGCTTCAAAGAGACGAAAATCGATTTATGCGAGTTTAGCAAACCCGACCTGCAGTTTTCCGGCGTCAAAGATGGTGTAGACGTTTTGCAAAAAGCTGCTGCCGAGAATCCAAGTATCTGTTCACGAGAGATCAAGGTGTACTCCTCAATCGCAGACACTGACGAGCGTACCTCCAAAGGGTCCGTTGCCCACGATAGCGCCAACACAACAATCCGACGACAAATTGAGTTTACCCATATTGAACGTCTCGGGAGAGATGGTGAAAGACGTGCCTCCAATTGTGATACTGACGTTGGGCATCGCATTACAGGGCACTGGAAAAAAGCGCAAGGTAAGAATAGAAGGGGGCCTCTCGCCGAGAACTTACTCGTGTAAAATCCGTTTCCGATACTCGAGGCATTGATAGAATTGTATAACGACTCGACAGTTTGTGTATCTGAAAAGATGAATGACGTTCCTATGTCAACGATCGCGGAAACTTTTTTGGTGGCCGCTTGGTCATTGACATCGACAGAATCAAGTCCTATTTCCCAGAATCCCTGTGACACACATCAACGCTATATAGCAATGCATATACAACGCGCTGACCGGCTGTGTGACAGGTGTGTAGGTGATAGAACCAGTGTACAAGGACGTGTTCATACTTCCTATGGTCAGCTGCGACCCAGAGGTGGCCAGTTTAAAGGCAAAAATGGGATCAGGCAGTTGGTTCTCGGCGATAAGCGTCTGAATGAATGGAGTGCCATGAAGCATGGCGATTTGTGGAAGACCCATTCCAAGAGCGCCATCGGCCGCGAACCTTGAACTATTTAAATATGCCGAATATTGTGAAGCTACCGCAATGGATTGGTTCGTAGCCTGGGTATCGTCGAAACAAACCGGCAATCCTAAGTGCGTGTTCTCAATGTTTTCCAAAATTGAACCTACAGTGAAACCTGCGACTGTGACCATGTCTGTGTACTGCTCACCGAACACCTTGGAACCATCGTGAAATTTCAAGGTTATGTTTGGATCCAATTCGACAGCAGAAGAGCTTGCATTTGGGTCATAAAGAGTGTGTCCAGCGCACGTCGAGCCGCAGTTTACTCCAGGAAGCAACAAGTCCGCAATCCCAGTATCGAAATCAACTGCGGTGAAGAGGAATGAAGACGTAGTATCCATATGGACGAATAGCTCACCCTTGAAATCAATGGGGGGAGACCCTACGGAGATGTTCCCGTACCACCCAAAGTTTCTGTCGTCCGTGAGTGGTTCGAGAACCACATTCCGCTGAGCGAAGCTGCTCGACGACAGTGCACGTGCCTCTTTGTGATGTTCATATGCAGCACGTCCGTGCAATAACTTTCTAGGTCCAGATAAGATCGATCGAAGACATGGTAGGTTAAAGCACCACACACCGTTCCGAATACGCCATATGGGCACGAGCAGCGTCTAGATCAACAACGCCATCTCTGATGATTGTCATTCTCTTTTGAATGGGTATATGTAATGATCCAGAGCGATGGGCCGATGCTGTGGTCAAGGTCAAAAATGAGGAGACAAAGATGAACGATAAGAACATATCGGAGGGAAAGGCACGCGCAGTCGGTGTGTTGACTGAGTCACCCATCTTATAGACGTTCGTACACATGGTAGCTAGATGGTAACTCGGTCCTCGGAGCCATACACGTCCATATTGTCGGGACAGCTGAAATGATCATCAATGATACGTCACGGGGTCGCCGGGAAGCGTTCGATGCACAGATGTTTTCGGTGACGCGTACGCTCGATGTCAAGCTTGGCAACCACAGCGAAACGTGTCGACGCACAGTAGACGAGGGGTCGGCGCATCTGTGAGGACCGCTCGGCGGCTGTGCATGGATACGTGACCAACTGGCCTCAGTGGACTTCGGCCTGTTGTTGACTAGTTAGCAAACGGAGTGCGGTCGTACAGCCACCGGATTACTTAATCACTGTTTACTTACAGTTCGAGTACGGTAGTTTTACTATAGTGTTTCTACGAAGTGAGCTACTGTGTAGTCTTCAAGACTACTCCTCTCTATTCTGTCACAACAATGGGAGCATACCCTACTGACCGGGAATTTCCCCCCTTCCCCACCCTCGTTCTCCCATCCAAGCAACCAGTGTTGCAGCTTGAGGGTCATCGCACACATCTCGTCACTGCGATTTACTTCCTCTGTCTAGTGCTGCTGGTAGTTCCCTAAACACCTCTGAAGTAGGCTGGCGGTCGGGGTAGTGATGCCCCCTGATGAGAGCTTTCGCAGGGTCGAAACTGCTGCCTACTATCCTGCCACCCTTTCTGTCCCTCCTGTGGGCTCGCGCTGAGCACGGCCACTCCTATCAGATGTCCAAATCTTTGGAGATGGACGATTGGCAGACAGTGTATACATATCATAACTACCTCAGTTTCCTCTCTCGTTCACTGACTAACAACTAGGCATGCGAAGCACACCTAGTTTTGCAACTTACGATGCCAAACCGAACTTGTACAATACGCTTCATTCTTTTCCTCTATGTTCCGCTTTGCTCTTTTACGATACTCATCATTCCTAGTACTACCGGCTCAAAGGAAACAAAAATAGATTTAAGCGAGTTTAGCAAGCCCGACCTGCAGTTTTCCGACGTCGAAGATGGAATAGACGTTTTGCAGAAAGATGTCGCTGAGAATCCAAGTATCTGTTCACGAGAGATCAGGGTGCACTCCTAGATCGCAGACACTGATGAGTGTACCTCTAAAGGGTCCATTGCCCACGATAGCACCAACACAAAGATCCGACGATGAATTGTATTTACCCAGATTGAATGTCTCGGGAGAGATGGCGAAAGACGTGCCTCCAATTGTGATACTGACGTTGGGCATCACATTACAGGGCACTGGAAAAAAGCACAGGGTAAGAATAGAAGGGGGACCGTTCACCGAGAACTTACTCGTGTAAAATCCGTTTCCGACACTCGAGGCATTGATAGGGTTGTAGAACGACTCAACAGTTTGTGTATCTGAAAAGATGAATGACATTCCTGTGTCAATGATCGCGGAAACATTTTTGATGGCTGCTTGGTCATTGACATTGATAGAATCAAGTCCTATTTTCCAGAATCCCTGTGACACACATCAATGCTATATATCAAAGCATATACAACGTGCTGACTGGCTGTGTGACGGGCATGTAGGTGATAGAACCAGTGTACAAGGACGTGTTCATGCTTCCTATGGTCAGCTGTGACCCAGAGGTGGCCAATTTTAAAGCGAAAATGGGATCAGGCAGTTGGTTCTCAGCAATGAGCGTCTGAATGAATGGAGTGTCATGAAGCATGGAGATTTGTGAAAGACCCATTCCAAGAGCGCCATCGGCCGCGAACCTTGAACTTTCTAAAGGTGTCGAATATTGTGAAGCTACTGCAATGGATTGGTTCGTAGCCTGGGTACGAAACGAACTGGCAGTCCTAAGTGCGTGCTCTCAATGTTTTCCAAAATTGAACCTACAGTGAAACCTGCGACTGTGACCATGTCTGTGTACTGCTTACAGACCACCTTGGAACCATCGGGGAAGTTCAAGGTCATGTTTTGGTTCAATTCGACAGCAGAAGAGCTTGCATTTGGGTAATAAATAGTGTGCCCAGCGCACGTCGAGCTGCAGTTTGCTCCAGGAAGCAACATGTCCGCGAAGGCAGTATCGAAAAGAACTGCAGTGAAGAGGAATGAAGACTTAGTATCCATATGGACGAATGGCTCACCCTTGAAATCGACGGGGGGAGACCCTACGGAGATGTTCCCGTACCATCCAAAGTTTTTGTTGTCCGTGAGTGGTTTGGAAACCACATTTCGCTGAGCAAAGCTGCTTGACGACAGTGCACGTGCCCCAGTGTGTCATTCATACGCAGTACGTCTGCGCAATAACTTTCTAGGCCCAGATATATCATAAGATGGAATGAAGACATGGTAGGTTAAAGTGCCACACACTGTTCTGAATACGTCGCATGGGCACAAGCAGCGTTTAGATCAACAACACCATCTCTGATGATTGTCATTCTCTTGTGAATGGGTATATATAACGATCCGGAGCGATGGGGCGATGCTGTTGTCAAGGCCAAAAATGAGGAGACAAAGATGAACGATAGTAACATATCAGAGGGAAAGGCGCGCATAGTCGGCGTGCTGGCTGAGTCACCCTTCTTATAGACGTTCATACATATGGTAGCTAGATGGCAACTCGGAGTGATATCCATACACGTGGGCCAGATTGTCGGGACAGCTGAAATGATCATCAATGATATGTGTTATGAATGCTCCTTTACGACTATTTAAACTCGCGTATGGCAGGAGTCGAACTCCTGACTTCCTATATAAGGAAAACCCCTATCGGCACAAGGCCATTGGGACTTAGACATTTTCCACCATAACTTATCACGTGACTGCTTACGCCAGCAGTCTAGACCACAAGTCACGTGACTTGTCACATGTCTAAGGGCTAGACCCTTATCTCTTATCTATGACGTCAAATGACGTCACCCCTCATGCCCAACATGCCCATCACACGAGGCATGCTTC
>JBBPMJ010000210.1:0-51017 GCA_038090255.1 Austroboletus niveus
CACATTTATTACTTACCTGTATCATAGTTCTCACTCTGTACAACCCTCAGCCCTGTGCTCTGTTAGATTATGAGCCCCATATAACACAGATTTAACTAAGAGTTGATGATCATGCAAAAGTGAACCCGAGACCAGTGAAAAGTGCATACTGATCCCATAAGCCATGTCACATCACAGCAGTGCCATTCACCATGGGAGAACAGAAGAACTGTCCAGCATGGTTGAATGTCTTGGCCCAGCAGACTTCAACATGGACTGCCAGGGATCATATCATAGTGCTTGCACCTAATTGTTAAGACCAGGCTGGACTTGGTGGACGAATTCTGAAGGAGCTCTGAGAAATTCCAGAGTTGTTTTGGTGAAAGGGGAACTAGTGGGACTTTGGCTTCAGTGACTCGGAGTGGAGCTCTGCACCCTTGTCAAATCATTGGTGGTCCCAGATTTTGGAGGGGCAGAGAATGAAAAGGAGCAAGAGAAGACAGGGAAGTCAGATTTGTCTGGGTTGTCTAAGTTATCCAGGTTGATAACTAGCTAAAGTACAAGCAACACTACAAAACTATATATACAGAGATCTGAGGCAGTGTACAAAAGCAATGATGGAAAACATAAATAACCAGAGCCAGAAAAATGGAGATGGAAAGGAAACATGACTGGAGCCAGACAGACATAGGGTCAGAGAAATCTAAAAGGCAAGACTAGTACATAAGGAGAATCAAGCACAACATAACTAGAATGTACAAAAAGTGAAGTACTGGAGTACCAGAGGAACTGGAAAGCAGAGGACAGAAGTTGAGGATCAGAGGACCAGAGGTGGCTAGGATTAGAGATATGACACTAATTCCACCTAGTGTGTTGGCAATGCAACCCACAGCACAATTATGGGACTGCATATCCCAAACCTCATGAAATCCCTCACCCTGCTCATGCCCACCATCTCCATATTCACTCAAAACACTTGGTATCTATGATGACAGGACATCTGATGAAGAATCCAAAATCCACTTCACACTACTCAAATCCATTGATCCCTCAATGTTCAACCACCTCCTCCACCTTAAACCACTCCTGACCACCACCAACTATGTGTTATGAAAGCTGGTCATACACTATGTGCTATAGGTGGTCTCACTCAATACATATCTCAACCTGGATTTTGCCTCCATCAGTCCCACTGAAAACCAAAACCAGGCCATCTGCTGGAGATGAGTGGACATGTTTGTAAGCACGGTCCTAACTGCAACCATGATGGAGGATGTTATACAACAGCTAGGCCACCTTAACACAGCTGTGGCCATATGGGCCAAGACAAAATATCTCTACTTGGGAAATACAGTGACTGACTGGATACTTACCATCACTGCTCTTGTAACCATGCAGTACACAGATGGCAAAGATGTATGTATGACTATATAGAGTATAGTCTTTGAGAAATAGAATCCAATAGCATTCTAAGGGAAGTCCATCTTCAGACTTCCATTCTGGTTGAAGAATTGCAAAGTGTTCCAACATTTCTGAGATTCCAGAACCTTCGGAATCACAGGAAGGTAACTCCAAAGCATCAGAACCATGGGAACCAATTCTGGAATCTTTGGAATCACTGGAATCATGCTTACTTTTAACAACATCAGCCTAAATGGTCAACTCAACCTGACCCCATGGCCCCCAACACAGCCACATCTATACTGCATCACTCAGAACACATTTTCCAACCTTCATGGAAAAAGGAAGCAGCAGATAAGCAAAGGGCAGCACAGGAAAAAGAGAAAGCAAACGAAAAAGCAGAACATGTAAAGAGCAACAGAAGCAAAACAAAACACCCATTGAGCCAACACAAATGGGCAACATTGCCCAACTTGCTTACCTTGTGGCACATGGTCACAAAATTCCACAGAACTTTCAGGAAGCTACTATCAGCCCTGATGCTGATCACTGGTAAAAGCAATGGAGGAAGAGATTGCCATGCTGAAGAGATGTGGGACCTGGAAACTGGTCATGGACAGGAAAACTGTTGAATGCTGCTGAAGCTATGTTTCAAATATGGCTCCAATGGTGATATCCTACAATATAAAGCATGCCTTGTTACCCAGGAATACTTACAAATTTCCAGACTTGATTATAGTGATATCTTCTCATCCACAGTCCATCTCGACTTCATCTATGCCATACTCCACCTTGCTGCAGCCCATGGTTAGTACCATTGTCAGAACAACATCACTGGAGCATTTCTGCATAGCAAAATTGACCACAAGATCTATATGTGCCAGCCCAAAGGCTTCAGTGATAGAATAGACAAAGTTGCCGAGCTACAAGAGAGTCTCTATGGAATTAAATAGGTCACTTACCTGTGGAACAAGCATATGCATGAAAAACTCAACACACACAATTTTATCTGACTATCCTCTGACTATGCTGTGTACAGCTGCTGCATAGCTGCAGGATATTCCATTACTGCAATTCACATTGACAATGCATTAACAGTTGCAAACACAAAGGACATGCTTATCAATATCTGGAAAATCCTCTACAAGCTCTTTAAGATGAAGGAGGAGGACCCAGATTGGCTCATGGGCCTCAAGCTCATCAATGACCACAAAAACAGCATCATCACACTGTTGCAGGCCCAATATATTAACATACTGCTCAAGCGACACCAAATGGACACATGCATCACAGTCCTGGCTCCCATAAAGCCTGGTATCACCCTGTCAAAGGACAATAGCTCTCAGAATAATGCCAAGAGAAAGGAGATGATGAAATACCCTTACCATGAAGTTCTTGGTGGCATTACTTGGCTTACCATTGTGTCATGACCTGATTTTACATTTGCAACTAGCCAACTTGGTCAGTTCAGCGCAAACCCTGGCAGAAAACATTGGAATGCACTAATGCATGTCATGCAATATATACCTGAAGGAAACACATGACTTGGCACTCACACTTGGTTGGACAGGAACCACAGATCCAAACACCTTGATAGGGTACACAGATGCAAGCTGGGCACATGACCCCAATGACTACTGCTCAACTTCAGACTACCTGTTCAAGCTTGGTGATGCAGCAATATCATGGAACAGCAAAAAGCAACCCACCATTGCCACATCATCAATAGAAGCCAAGTACATGGCAATATCACACTGTGTGAAATAGGCCCTGTGGCTGCATTAGTTCCTCACCAACATCAGACTGTTAAATGACACACCACCCACCACACAACTACTTGCCAACAATATCAGAGTGATCGCACTCACCAAAGAGGCCTGGTTTCACTCCCACACTCGACATATTGATGTCCAGTTCTATGCCATACATAAACAGATTAAGAAGGGGATACTTGCAGTCACCCACATCCCAACCATTGAGATGCTTGCCAATGGATTTACCAAATTGCTCATGTGTGATGGCATTGAGAAGATGGTTGATGGATGTGTGCTGCAGTCAGCCTGAGGGGATGTATTGGAGACCAGTCAGACTGCATACTGCTGGTATTATATAAATTTTCCTTTTTTTAATACATACCGAACAGCCCAGATGGTGCATATACTTTCCTCCAGTTTTGTATCACATTTACTGGAGATAAGCCATACTATTCATACTTATACACATTTGTTACTTACCTGTATCATAGTTCTCACTTCATGCAGGTAAATGCTAGTCTTATATCATGTCAACTGGAGTTCTCACTCCATGCAGCCCTCAGCCCTGCACTTTGCTACATCAAGCCACTCTGAATAGATAGAACTTTAGGGGTTTGGGAAATGAAGAATGAGGCCAGCCCTTCTGCCTCTTGTAGGGCTGACTCTTTAATTCTCCTTTTGGCCATGGCAATTCCCTCAAGCAGGAGTCTTATGCTTCCCATGATGGGGGTTCCTGGCATAGCTGGACCTGTCAAACCATTAGAGGATGGGGGTAACAGAGGGCAAAATGGCAAAGTAGTTATGAGAAAAGTCATGGAGATAATGCTCTTCTTGTTCTTCAGTAAGAGCTCGGAGAAGAGGTTAGAGGTAGGAGGCCATTGTAACCTGAAAGAAGGTGTTAATGATTTGGAAAATTCCAAGACCTGCAAGAGTCTGGCAGATTTGGATTTGTCCTTTTGCCAAAAAATGTTCAATTGAGTAATTGAGAGAGTCTGCTGGTGTTAAATTTCTTTGAGCTCAGTCATGGTTAAGTTGGACAGAGAGGAACATTTGTTGAAATGCCAAGATAAGAGGGGGGAAAATAGATGCTTTATCATAGAGAAGGTAAGAGATGATGTGGTGATAGAGGGTAGGGCATTTGAGAACCAATACTGAGTATTTCAAAATATAGGTGGGATTCAATGTCCTCAGACAGGAGGTAATTCAGAAATGAAGATTCCAGACATGAGAGAAAGAATGCAGAGGGCTCAAATCTTGGAAATTCATGAGCAGATTCAATAGAATATTCAGCAGGGGATGTCATGTTATGGGAGATAGTTTAGAGGTTTTTGAATCATTTATAAGTTTCAAAGATCCCCAAACTGTTGATTAGATTTGGTTTCAGTTCCCATGTGTCATTGTCAGAGCCATATCCCTTTTATCAGACATGGAACTGGTAAGCTCCCTTTCTTCCCCTGTGAGCAATGATCTTATCAATTTCCCACTCCTTTTCTCCATTTATCAATTCTGAGGGAGGCTGACAGAAGTTGACCCCATACTCCCAAGTTTCCACATATAGTGGCTCAAACAATTGTTCCAATGTTTGCAGGTTTTGCATTAAACATCACTAAATGCAATAACCCTAAACTTTGCCCTAACATTGTTAAATCCAGTCCCGCGGAGGTCCAGGTACTATTCTCTGGAACACTGGAGGTGTACAGTTTGGAAAGCGACTTCAGCTTCACCTTATGTGGTGCGCCCTTGTTCGAGTCTGCTGTCACTAATTTATGAGAGGGTCGGAGGCCGGAGGGTTGGAGGGTTGGAGGGTTGGAGGTGAGTCATCTAGACTCAGGCGAGAGAACGCCGATACAAGATCAATGGCGGAGGAGTAAAACGGGTAATTAAATCGATATTCGAACTGAGATCTAAGCTAAGGGTACATGGGTTTATATACAGAGGTCGGAGTTCCGAAGAAGAAAAGGCTAGAGTCGTGCAGAGAATACAAAGGAACTGCTACTGTGCCAGCAAGTCGCACAGCCAGGGCTGTGCTTCCTTGTCCGAGCACAACAGTATAGAATGGAGGCTAACTAAATAGCGAACAAGGAAGTATAAGAGAATAACGTAAGTGTAACATACAGGGAAAGAACATAGGATCAGATACAGAGGAATGGATGAGAGACTGGGGGAGACTTAGCAATGGAATGCTTCAACTCCAGAGTAAGATCACTGGAGGTGGTCATACAGCCTTGGAGATGGCCGGAGGGGACTTGGTCGAAATCTGGGATATGACAAACATGGTTAGTGTATGAATTATAGTACACACTCTTAGCTTTCTATCAGTATAAGATTTAAGGAATTTGGATAAGATTTGATGAAATGGCAGCCATTTCAAAATAACTACTTATTGGAACAATTGTTTGACTTTATACAAAATGTCATATTTAGTACTTGGTTTGGCCTCCCTTGCCTTTACAACTGCTTGAATCCTTCTGGGCATACTTTCTATCCACTTCTGACACTGCTTCACAGAAATATTCCCCCACTCTTCTACCTGTTACAATTCGTTGGGCCCCTCTTTTCTTTTCCTTATGTTTACTCATTGTGTTACGATTCGTTAGGCCCCTCCTTTTTCTTTTTCTTACTTCACTTACCATGTACACCAAAAGGACCTTGACCCTTGCTGTTCGAGCCCCACTTGGGTCCTTTCTTTTATCATTGTCTTTGCAATATCGCTTACTTATTTAGCATGACTCATCTGCAGCTATATTACCAACACTTATCTGATGCCATCACATCCACTCTGTAGTGACTCAGCTTCTTCACAATTCCATTGCTTTCTATCACTGACTCACCTTCTTCCATTGACCTACCCTTAACCATTTGGCTCGCATATATAAACCCTTGATACTCAGGTGTATTCGCTATCTTAGACCTCCTGCAATCTACCTAGTATCTTGGAGTTGCTCTCGGGTTCCCCAGTCCTTGTCCTACTGTTGAGTGGATGCTCCCTTCAAACCCTCGATCCATCACTAGTCCTACGACGTCCCTGAGATCCGTTGATCCCTCGGTCCTCAATGGTCCTCAGAACCTCTGCCAAGGAAGACCCTTGAGCGGGCCCTCCTTTGATCCGACGTTAGTCTTACACCAGCCTTAGCCTCCCTGTCAAGGAACCCCCTCGTCAGACTCCCTTGTCCTGTCAGCTATATAGCGACAGTAAGCCCTCAAATCCCTGCAGGCCTACGCTTGACGTGGTCAAGCGTAACAAAAGGTCTAAGATCTTCCTTGATCGGCTATCACTGCATAAGCTGCCATCATTGCCCACCAATGCCCCAGAAACCCTAGACTCTATCCCGACCTCGCATCATGAAGGGAAACCATTGACTCATCAGACACTGACAAACCCTCCTCAGAAAACCCCATCAACACTGACAAAGACCTCGTCATCCCTCAACAACCTAAGGATCTAGAACTCGCCCATCAACTCTCTGTGGCACTTAGTATCCCCAGAGCACCCACCCCACCATCTCCAACCCCAGTCCAATGCCAATCAGCATTTACCCTACCCCCATCCCCAGCCCAAGTCGCCATGATGACCAAACCCACTGAACTCCATCTCGGAACCCCTGATGATTTCGACAGTTCTTATGCTGATGCCATGTCCTGGCTATCCACTGTCCACATCTACCTCCTCATAAACTAAGCCATTTATGATGACAACAACAAAAAGGTCATCTACGCCTTATCCTACATGAAAAAGGGCTCAGCCGCTATCTGGGCCTCTACCTTCTGGAAGAAAGCCATCACTGCCAACTCCTTCAGGATGTTTGCCGACTTCCTTGTCAAATTCAAGAGTGCTTTCGAGCATCAAGACACCAAGAATCAGGCCATCAACTGGCTTCATTCGGAATGCCTCATCCCCAAGAAAAATGAATCTTACAGTCCCGAACTCACTCGGCATATCGCTGAGTTTAGAAACAATGTTGCCCTCTTGAGTATTACTGATCAGAATGTCCTGATCAACTACTTTGCTGCTGGCATTCCCCCTTCCCTCTCCTGCCATATCCTCTCCATGGATACTGTTTCCACAAAGGTTGATAAATGGTACTCAAAAGCTGTTCACTTCCAGGTTCAGAATGATCGCATCCAGACCATTGTTAACCAACACCGCACCCACTCCACCCCTGCATACTGGTCTTACCAGACCCCCTCTATCTCTTCCCAGAAAACCCGTGATCCCGACGCCATGGACATCAATGCAGTCAACATCCCCAGACTCCCTAAGCTAACTCCCAAGGAGCAGGAGCGATGCTTCAAAGAAGGGCGTTGCTTACACTGCAGGCAGAAAGGCCACCGTGCTGATGCTTGTGGAAAATACCCCAAGGAACCTCATAAGACTTCAGTCAAACGAGTCGAACAGGTTGATGACGACCTCCCCAAACTTCAGACCTGCGACGACGATGATGATGATAACCTCACAGTCTGTCATGTCCAATTCACCCTTCCCCCTAAGAAGAATTTTTAGAATGGAGACCTCGACTGATGTGGGACTCTCCTAAAATACAACGTGTAAATGTACCTACACTGCCTGGTTCAATGCAAATCCCTGTCCAAATCATTGTACCCTCGCACACGTTGAAAACTGTCGACACTTGCATCCTCATTGATAGTGGCACTGACATCTCTTGCATCGATTGGGGTTTTGTCTGCAAAAACAAACTCCCCACCACCCGACTCCCCTTCCCCCTCAACATCACCAATCTCAACCAGGAACCCACAGATAAAGAAGGAGTTCGCTTCACCACTGAACTCTTTGTTCACATTGAAGGACTCGCTCACAAAGTCCTATTCTATGTCATGGATTGCAGTCAACAAAACCTCATCCTCGGTCTCCCATGGTTGAAAGCCGTCAACCCCACCATCAATTGGTTCGGTCAGACTCTCTCCATTAATGAGTCCACTGACCAATCCAAGGAGCTCTACAAGCTCCACAAAGTTGACTTGAACCAATATAAAACGCATTTCCAGCAGTTCAAGCCCTCTCCTCAACCCCCTCACCATGTCCAAGTAGATTCTGTCTATGATGGACACCTCTATGAATACCTTGATTATTAGACGGAACCACAGTATCTCCATTGTGCTTGTGATAACTACACCATCAACCACATCATCCAATGTGGGTACCACTTCATCTCCAAAGGCGACCCTCTCATCGCCAAACTCACGAACTCCACCAAGTTGGCCATGGCTGCCAAAAAAGCCAAACCCAAGGTCACCCTCCCCCCAGAATACTCCAACTTCGCCTCCATCTTCCTGAAGGAAGCCACAGATTGCGTACCCCCCTCACGACCCTACGATCACGAGATCAACCTCAATGAATCTTTCACACCTAAGGTTGGAAAGATTTACCCACTGTCCCCAGATGAGTGCAAGGCTATGGAAGCCTTCCTCAACGAGAACCTTGCCTCAGGCAAGATACACCCCTCAAACTCCCCCCAAGCCTCCCCATTCTTCTTTGTCAGAAAGAAGGATGGTGGACTTCATCCATGCCAGGACTACAGGTATCTTAATGAACACACAGTTCGCAATGCCTACCCCCTTCCCCTAGTCTCCAACCTTGTCGACAAACTTCGTGATGCCAAAGTCTTCACAAAGTTTGATGTTCGATGGGGCTACAACAATGTCCGAATCAAAGACGGACATCAATGGAAGGCTGCCTTTATCACCCATAAAGGACTCTTCAAACCGACCATAATGTTCTTCGGTCTCACCAACTCCCCCGCCACCTTCCAAAGGTTCATGAATGACTCCTTCCACGATATGATTGCCGAAGGATGGCTCGTCATCTACATGGACAATCTTCTAATCTTCTCCTCCGATGAGAAAATCCATGCTGAACGAACCAAGCGTGTCCTCCAGCACATGAAGGAACTTGACCTTTACCTCAAACTCAAGAAACGCAACTTTGCCTCTAAAGAAGTTGAATACCTCAGAATGATTGTTAAACCCGGTCAACTCACTATGGATCCTGTCAAACTTGATGGGATCATGTCCTGGCCCACCCCAGAGAAACTTCGCGATGTCTGCTCCTTCCTCAGCTTCGCCAACTTCTATCAGCGATTCATCCCTGATTACTCCTTGACTGCCTGCCCCCTCATTGATCTCACCAAGAAAACCACTCTGTGGGCCTGGTCCCCCAAGTGCCAGAAGTCCTTTGAACACCTCAAAGAACTATTCCTGGCTCGCCCAGTCCTTCAACTCCCCAACCTCTCTGCTCCATTTGCTATTGCAATGGATGCCTCCAAGTTCGCCTCAGGCACCATCCTCCTCCAGACGAATACCAACGGAGATTGGCACCCCTGTTCCTATCTCTCCCAGTCGTTCTCACCAGCAGAATGAAACTACAACATCTATGACCAGCAACTCCTTGCTATCATATGAGCCCTGAAATCCTGGCACCATTACCTCCATGGCAGCTTCCACCTGGTCCAAGTCTTTATGGACCATAAGAACCTGACCTACTTCTGGTCAGCACAGAACCTCAACCGCCGACAAGCCCATTGGCTCCTCAACCTTGCAGATTTCAATCTGACCATGATCCACGTCCCTGGTAAACTCCTTGCCGGCCCCGATGCCCTCTCCTGCCACCCTGATCTCATCCCCTCGGATGACACTGACAATGAAGGAGTCACCCTCCTTTCCCCTTCCTTGTTTGTCAACGTTGTCAATGCCATGCTCCAGGAGCACATCTTGTCTCATTCAAAGACAGATCCTTTCATCCTCAAGGCCCTTCAATCCCTTGATGGAACCATTTCCCCAGCCTTTCGGTCTTGCCTGTCCAACTGGCAATACAACAATGGCATTCTTACCTTCCAAGGACATGTCTATATTCCCCCCGATGAATCTCTCCAGCGCTCCATCCTCCAGTGCTGCCATGATCACAAGACTGCTGGTCACCCTGGTTATCTCAAGACTCGTCAGCTTGTCACCACTGAGTTTTGGTGGCCAGGTCTCACCCAATACATACACAAGTACGTTGAAGGTTGTGCTTTGTGTCAACAATACAAGGCCAACACCCACCCCACTGTTCTACCACTCACTCCCATCCGCTCCGCCTGTACCTGCCCCTTCCAGCAGATCTCGTGCAATCTGATCACTGACCTCCCTGAATCCTCAGGGTTTGATACTCTCTTGGTTGTGGTTGACCATGGCCTTACTAAGGGGGTAATTCTCTGCCCCACTAAGAAAACCATCACCGCCGAAGGAGTTGCAGCCCTCTTTTTCCACAGAGTCTTCCTCCAATTCAGTCTTTATGACAGAATCATCTCAGATCGAGGCCCTCAGTTCGCCTCCGCCTTCGCCAAAGCACTGGGAAAAGCTCTCAACTACTCCCTTGCGCTCTCCACCACATACCACCCCCAGACTGATGGTGAAACTGAATGGGTCAACCAAGAAGTCAAGACCTACCTCCGCATCTTCTGTGGGAGTAACCCCACCATATGGTCCAAACTCGTCCCCCACGCTGAGTTTGCACACAATCACTGCCCCCACACTGTCACTGGACAGACTCCATTTTATCTCATGATGGGATACGAACCCCGTGCCTGTTACAAGTAAGTGCAGTTCCGAAGGTCCCGGAACTTGCTCCTGCAGTTCTGATGCTTCCAAAGTACCTTCCCGCGATTCTGAAGGTTCTGGAATTCCGGAACCATCAGAACTCTTCAACACTCTTCTGTCTGAATGGAAGCCTGAGGACGGACTACCCCTAGAAAGCTATTGGACTCTATTCCCCGAGGATTACACTTTATATGGTCATATGGAGATCCCCATCCTTGACTCACCCTGTTCCTCTTTTGTTCCATTTTTGTAGCTTTTACCATGTGGCCTCAGAATCACTCTTGTCACAGACCTCCGCTCCTCCTTCCATCCTCCTTCTGATGGCAGTGTTTTCCCATTCCTACCATTGATCCATGAGGCCGTTGTAACGTACCATGTGTCCTGTCCCATCATCCTTCCATTCTGAGATGGTTCCGGACTGTATAAATAGCTAGCAGTTGTCTTGTATATTCCTTAGCTAGATCTGTGCAATTATATGCAGTGTTTAGTCTCATCCTGCCTGAGTCTCGAGTCTCAGCAGAGAACCCTTGGATCTACAGGACTTTGTGTTGCCTTTGAGGACACACTGGGACTAGACGTTGCACAAGCATAACAGTACATCCCCTCCTCATATCTAACTGATGAGCACCCTGACCAATCCCTCCCCTCCATCTATCACTCCTGTGTTACCTGATACATCCCCCCCCTTCTCCACACTCCACACTATCCCCAACCTACCCCAATCCAATGCTGCAGTCACCACCCCATCGCTCATGAAACTACCCCCTTGTTTGATGTTTTGGTCCCTACTCCATCATTGATCAACACTACCCCCATTCGATGCCATGGTCTTTACCCCATCATTGTCTAATACTATCCCATTGTTGACCATTGCCACCCCCCCACTGTGGACATTGATCTCCCAATCCAATGCTATGACCTAACCCCACCCCTATCTCACCTATGACATCCTCTGCCAGTATGAAGCCAGACCCAGTGCCCCCCTTTCTCCCCACCAACCACGACATCACCACCACCCTTCAATGTCATGAAAATCAAGGGCTGCTGGGCCAGTGATGCCTTCCTGGTGTACCTCAGATGTCACGTGCAGATTCTAGCCCCATACATGCAGGCCCAATCAAACCTGCACCAAACCTTCCTCAGATATACTCTTCCCCCTGTGCACGGTTGACCACCAATGAGCACGACTCCTATCACCTGGGTAAGCATCATTCGCTGCATGTGTTGTCGACTCCTCCTAACCACTGGGAATCACAGCTCATGCCTTGCCTCCAGGTTCACATTCTGTCTGAGGCCAGTAAGCACTGCGTGCTTCTGCCCATCCACTACCCCTCTCATACAATACCTGAGCATGTCCATTTCCTCACACATGTATTAGCGACTTAGATACTTTACAATACTACATCACTTTCCACACCTCCTCACCGTAGCCCAAACCAAAGAGCCTCTTTAAGGGTATTCCTCACAGTTTGTGAAGAGACAGAAGAGTTGATAATGGAATTCATGAAATAAGTATCCTGGACTGCATTTTTGACCTTGCCAGTAATGATTTGCTGAACAATAGCATGCTTGTTGGTATAAGAAGCTTAGAATGGTAGCCAGCAGAGAGCTTCTTCTTATTAGGTTGGATTTCTTGGAGTACTCTAGCCACTGTGGACTTCTCTAGGCCAGTTTAGGAGGCAATCTGCCTGCAGGAGATATCAGAGGAAGCTAAAAAGATGATATTGGCCTTTTGAGCAGAGAAGATGGATTTCATGATGGGAATGAGAAAATATAGCCATAATGAAAGAGTTTATATATGTGGTCATACCATCAATTACATAATTATGTCATGACCAAGCACTTACATAAGATGTATAAGCATATTACAGCATTCCAGGGTCCAATGTATGCAATTAAAAGCAAAAGTCAAACAATTGTCCCAATGAGTTACCAATTTAAAATGGCTGCCATTTCATCAAATCTTATCCAAATTCCTTAAATCTTATCCTGATAGAAAGCTGAGAGTATGTACTATAATTCATACACTAACCATGTTAGAGCAAGATTTAGGGTTATTGCATTTAGTGATGTTTAATGCAAAATCTGCAAACATTGAAACAATTGTTTGAGCCACTGTATGATGAGAGAAGACTTGCATGGAATATGTTGTGTATTTTCCAGGTTGGGGGAAGTTGGAGCTGATAGGCAACAGGAGATATTACTTTCTCAATTTCAAAAGGGCCTTCTCATTTTAGAGCTAATTTCTTTGTGAGATAGTTTATTCTAAGATTGGTCACTTCCAATTAGACTTTGTCTCCAATCTTCCATGATTGGAATGAGGATCTCTTTTGTTATTCCATAAAGGTCCTGGCTCATTCACAGGCTGTCAGGGCTTCTTTTCAAGAGTTCTCCAATTTAGATAGTCTATTTTCTAGTTCTGAAACAAAGGTCTTTCTGATTGGTGGATAGGCTTGGGGTTAATACCCCATAATTAGTTTGAACAGAGATTTTTAAATGATTGAGTGGATAGCTGAGTTATGATAAAATTTGGCTAGCAGAAGAAGCTTGACCCATTGATCTGTTGATCCATTACAAAAGATTCAGAGATAGGTTTTCAATTCTTGATTGAGGTGTTCCATTTCTCCATCTGTCTGTGGATGGTATGCAAAAGACAGAGCAACATCATATTGAAGTAGTTGGGCCAATTCCCTGACAAATACAGAAATGAATTGTGATCCTCTGTTGGAGATGACCTGGTTATGAAGTCCTAATCTTTTGAAAACATGATCAAAAAAGAGCTAAGCTACTCCTTGTGCATTGATTTTTTCAGAGCAAAGGCAGAAAATTATCCCTTTTAAAAGACCATGATCAACCATGACCATGACAGAGTCAAAATTATTAATGAAGGGTAGACTGGAGATCAGGTCCACTGAGACTTGTTGGAATAGTTGAAGAGTTGAAGATGCAATGGGAATTAGAAAAGGGAATGTGGGATGAGTATTAATCTTGTGGGCCTAATGTGTCACACATTCAGCAATAAATTATCATATGAAGATGGATATACATATCTGGCCACCAGAAATCTTTTTCTAAAGCAGCCAAAGTTTTGAAATGTCCCATATGACCCATAGCAGACATATAGTGTAGATCATAGACCAGCTTTTGTCAAGCTTATTTAGGAATGAAGAAGTGTTCCTGAAAATAAAGTTCATTATTGGCAAAGATTTAGTCAGATATTTTGGTGCAGAGTAAAGGGAGTATATCAGCATACATGTGTTGGATGACAGTAAGAACGAAAGAATCAAAAGGGATTGATTGGAAGATTTTTTCTGTAAATGCCAGGTCAATGGCTTTACAAAAGAGGTCATCTGAGAGAAGAATCATTTCATTATTGTCTGCATCAGTAGAGATCTCATTCCTTTGAGACAAAGCATCTGCAGATGCCATTTGTGTGTTAAATATGTGTATGATCACAAGATTGAAGTCTTGTAAAAATATCTGCCATCAGGCATATTATTGGAAGAGTCTGTGAGGGGCTTAAAAGTAAGTGAGGTTTTTGTAGTTGGTGAGGATCTGAACCACATGGCAAGCTCCTAACAAATGGTGATGCCAATCCTTCAGGGCATGGATGACTGCAATGAGTTCTTGATTATAGATATTGTAGTTTTGTTCAGCACTGAATAGAGTGGTGAATCAATAGACACATGGGTGCAGATCTTCACTGCTGTTCTTCTGCATAAGTACTCCCCCTGTGGCCAGGAGGAATGCATTGGTCATGACATATTAGGGATGCTCTGGGTCTGGTTGCTTCAGGATCAGGGCAGTAGAAAACATTTGTTTCATTTCCTCAAACACTTTTTGTTTTTCTTCTTCCCATCTTCATGAGGAATCCTTCTGAGTGAGTCTATTTAGGGAGGTAACTTTTTGGGCAAAGTTGGGAATGAATCTGTGGTAGAAGTTGCAAAATCCTAGAAAGGATTGTATCACTTTTACTGAAGTGGGTGGTTTTTATTTCTCAATTGCCTGGAATTTGGTCTCATCCATTGCAAATTCTTCTGGTTTGATGGTTAATTCAAGATATTTCATAGTCAGGGAGTTGAAGGTGCATTTTTGAAGTTTGCATCTATATATGATGATCATGCTGGTTAACTCAACATTGTAACTCAGATACTTGTTCTCTTCCCCCAAAGTGCAATTTAACCAGTTGCTGCTGTTGAACTTGCACTGTTCCAGGCAACACATATTAGGTGTCAAGCCTATACTTAGGTTCATAGCAGCTAGGATCATAGAACCTATATAGAGGCAATGACTCTACTGTACCAGGTAACCATGTACTCATTGGGGTTAAGGACTAGGCTTGGGGGCTTTGTCTGGTGATGGTAGTTCAAGATAAAGAGGTTGTTATTAAAGTGGAGTTGAAACTTTACATTTTATATTAAGAATGCTACATATTAAGTAAGCCTTTCTCATGTACTGATTATACACTACTCAGGCTGTAGATAAGCATCCTATAGTTAGTCACTTTCAACAGCTGCATTGGTTTATCTGATGGCTTCTGTGATTCAAGTGAGTTGCTTGTTGCACCAATGAACTGTTCTCATTGCTGACTTGATTTCATTGTGCTAGTGAACTTCTTAGGCCATTTGATGTCTTTGCCTTGACTCTCAACTCTCCTTTCCCTTCCTCCATGCTCAATGTATGGCTCTGTGGGTGCATCAGCCCAATGATGCTCATTGTCACCTGTTGTATCCCCAGGGTCTATCAATGGTATCTGATGCCTGTTGTCAACCACATGACCATCCTCCATCTTGCTGGTCTTTTCCGGCACCGGATCGTTCGCCAGGTGTCTGACACACCCTCCCTCTATTCTTTGGGATCCCGCGCCAGGTGTTCTGGTGCCAGTTCAATACCCATTAGGTCGTCTGGGGCACTTCTGGGATGCTGTGGGTAGCTCAGATGCGTCTGTTACCTCTCGCTTGCGCTTTCCGTGCTGATTCGCTCTCTCCTTGGGTAGTACCTCCGGTTCGACTCGTCACGCTCATAGATTCCTTCGTCAACCATCCAATACCCGTTCCTATTGTTATGCACGCTGTATCCGTCGATCCTACATCTCCAATCGCATTCGACATCGCCCAACGCCTCTTAGACCCCCTCTTGGCCTTCCGGACCTCCAACTCGGCTCGACGTTTTTGCATTGTCGCAATATCGCTTTCTTACGCCTGTGTTGTCCAGCTCGCTCTGCGCCCTCCCAGGCAAGTCCTGCAGATTCCACTGCTCTGGCAGTTCGTCCGCCCGTTTTAACGTGTTTCGCAGCTTCGTCGACACGTTCCCATTGCCCTCGACGCCTACTGACACTCGACGTGTCCGCGTCATTTCCCGGATCGTATGGGTCACGCTCTGGTCATCCGTAGGTAAGTACCTGCCTTTTAACCATCTGGCCATTTGTTCTGACGTCTTCTTCAGCTTCTTCCTGAAGTTTTCAACACCCCTTGGCACTCCCGACATGCCTGCATCGCCGCTCACAGGCTCGACGTCACCACTCGCATACCCACAGTGGTCCTCAGGTGAGTAGCTCGGGTCTGACCGTTTCGCCTGTTCGTGTGCCCGTACTGACGTCGTCTGCACATCTTTAGGTTGGTTCCGTGGGTCCTCGTGGTGCCTCAATGCCCTCGACAGATTCGCTCGGTCACCCGCGTCGTCCAGCTCGCCTGAAGCACCAAGTGCTGGTACCTCCATGCCCTCTAGCCATTCGTGCAGCCATACTGACGCCGTGCTGCCAATCCTTCCAGCCAGTCATCACGCAACGATAGTCATCACGCTTCATTGCCTATTTGAGACGTCGGCGGGGAAGGTCATTGACGCTGGATAAGAACGCACAGCGGCACGAGAGGCACGATGATCTAATGAACATTCTTCCATCATAGCCATGGCATATCCATGAGCATCCTCGAACGATGGGCGAGAAGGATGTAGGGATGGGGCTGGAGTCGGCCCGCTACTACGCTTGACTACGAACAGCAATCATCGAACATGACACTACCAACAAAAAGCGTGTTACTTACACGCGCGGATGAAATCCCTTAGGTATATTCCGGCTAACTCCATGAGAGCTGTATTATCCGCAGCCGAGGAAATTTCCCGCTGAAGCTGACCAAGTTGAGAATTACTGGTGGGCGCCAAGCGTAACAAGTGACCGAGGAGGCGAGCACAGGCGATGGGAGGAGGACAGTGGTCGGGAACCTCGAGACTACTAAATGTGCCACAAGCTGCGACTTCGAGAGCAACACATTGGTTGTATGCGACGTGGTTGAACGCGTTTGGGGGGAGAGGATTTGCGGGCAGTGGCGTAGGATTTTGAAACTGCATGACTGTAGTATACTCGGTCCCTGGTGGCGCCCGGCTGGTGACCTCGCCGCCTGGCGTGAATACATTGGTCTACAAACTTGGAGGAAGATTACAGTGCTACTGAGGTTCAGATATCGTGTATATAGTACTACAGTGTGGCCCTTTTTTTTCCAGGTGACTCTTAAGAATCCGACCGTCCTTCAGAGAGAGCGGAAGTTACAGGATAACGCAGTGATGTGGCAAATAGTTGACTACCAGACAGACGAACATATTCGCGAGTCGTGTGCTTCTTACTGTAGTACTATCACTCGATCTGTCTTTGGTCTATAACTGTACATACATTTGTTTTTTCATACACAAGATTGTCATATGAGGATGAATTGCATGCACCGTGACGGAGCCACCATCGCCGAACCGAACGACAACATTGGCAAATTCCAGTTGATTCCTGTAGGTTTCTTTGCCTTTGCTCCCCCCCCTTTTTTTTGTCGAGTTGAGAGATGGAACTAGGACACGGCGCTTTGTGATGTCGTATTACAACCGTGATCGAAGACGATCTGCACACTATGGAGCATATCCAAGCTGATTTTCAGCGGATAAATTGTGCTTACCCTAAGAAGTTTTCCGCGTATGATCTCGTCCTTCAAGTTGGCGAACATTGTAGGTGCAACCCGCCATATTATACATCAAAATCACATGCGAACACGTAAATAGCAAGAGCATCCACACACGATCAACGCTACAGTGCGGCATGCGCACGTCACAATCACGCTACTTCGCGGGTATCACACTCTCCTCATCCGGGTTCGTCCAACGTCTCGCATCGGTATCGTCCCCAGACTCCAAAGGCTTGGTCTCTGTCGAGTCGTCTTCACGCGCCCCTTTTTCGAGCTCTCCAGGCGTCTTCGAGTCGTCCCTCACGGCCTTGCGATCCAGCGAATACTCGCGCAAAAACGCGATCAGAATCAACGCGAGACCAGACATGGGCGCAGACACGATCCATATCGTACCGATCGTTTCCGACCATGCCTGCATGACGGCGTTGCGGAGTGTCGCGTCCTGGTCAGGTAAGCGACCGTCGACCAAGTCAAGCAACAATATCGTCTCACTGGAATCAAACGTATCTTGCCAATGCTGTCGTTGAGTTGAGCAGCCGTCGTTCCGAGCCCGAGACTGCTGAAATTGGGAATTTGGACGAGTTTCGGGGGAAGGATGCTCGTGATAATGGTCTCGCCGAGGGCGATGCCGATAGCGCCTCCGACCGTACTGGAAAAGACGGCGTTTGAGCTCAACGTCGATGACGCGTTGGATGAAAAAAATCTTGCCGTATAAACGAGAGGCCGCTGGACGCAGTAGCCATGTCCTTCAAAGGCATCGCTGCTTGAAGGGCAACTAGTGGTACTTGGAACAAACACCCCATTCCGAGGGCCGCGACCAGGGGGAAAACCTCCTGTATGGTGCTGAAAATAGAGTGAACAAATTACCCGCGTTTATCGTCGGGATAGAACGTACATGCTCGAGGTATATTTGAGCATGATCATGAGACCCGTCCCGAGGGTTGCAATGCCGTAGGCTACCCACATGATTGGACGATACCTACCCGTTCTCGACATTGTTACTCCAGATATAATAGATGCGAGTGAAATGCCGAGCGAGAAGGTGAGCATTCTGTATAAATGAGTCGATAGGATGCCATCCGGTGGCATAATGCATACTTGACTCCAGCATCAGTGGGTGATGCGCCGAGAACTGGAGCAAGTCAGTTCCCATACATTCACAGCAAAAGGATGGAACCTTGGTAAAACAGGGGCAAATAACTGAGTTTCAAATTCAGTCTGACATCGCTCCAGTCTGGTTTTCAGCCACTTACTACGAAGTCCCGAAAAACACGATGGCATGAAGGAAAACAGTGATGAGAATGATGGCGGTAGTGCGAGTCTTTGACGTTTGATAAGCTACATCATTGTCCACTAGCACGACGTCTCACCTTGAACAATCGGGCAGGAATGATTGCGGAGCGAGTGGTAAACACCTCATTAACTCCACCGGAAACGAGCAAAATGATTCCAGCGACAATCGGAGCAATCGTCTTTGCGTCCGCCCCTTCGATGCCACATCATTCACGGATTTACACGAAAAGCGCAAAGAGCAATGCTCACACGTTGTCTGACTGAAGTCAAAGCCGATAAGCAAACATACGACGCCTGCCACGAAGCAGATAAGGCCGACAACATCCAGTTCGGCAAGTTGGTCCCAAATAGGTCGTTTTTGGTGTGGGTTAAGATTAAGGAAGGTAACGAGAATGGCAGCCGCGACACCACCAGTAGGTCTTAAAATAGCTGTTAGTGCAAAGTAGAACCGTGTGCAAGAGATAGGGGCCGCACAAATTGATGAAGAAGCACCACCTCCAAGAGATGTGTTGGGCAAATGCCTGAATAATTTATGAACGTGTGTGAGTAGCACGAAGAAATGGACTCACACCCCCAACAAGCGGTCCGACAACGCTATCAAAATTTTATTAGCGCACATATTGGAGATACAGTGGCAGATCTAACCTTGCAATTCCATACGTGGCACCAATTAATCCACCATACCGACCTCGACTACTTCACGGTCAATAGACAGCGCAAATCAACAATAAATGAACACACTCTTTCAACGGCACGATGTCCGAAATGATGATGGACACGAGCTGCATAATTCCGCCGCCTCCGATACCCTGGATGGCTCTACACACGATTAGCCAAGTCATGTTCTGCGCCGCTCCACACATTGCAGAACCAAACTGAAAAACGGGCCGCATAAGTCATGTAAAGAAAACGTGTGTGGACGTACCAAGAACGTGACCATGCATGAATACAGGATTGGTTTCCGCCCTGATCCAAAATATCTGTCAGGGCGCTCTCCGCAGATACAGGAGAATGAAGTAAGCCTACCAAACATGCTCGACAGCTTTCCATACAGCGGGCCAAAGGCGCCAGCGGCGAGCACATACGCGCTGAGATGACTTGAGCAAACGTCGGCATGCGTCCGAAGCGAACACAACGTACCTGCCAACCCAACTGTAGCTGCCTCCACCACCCAGGTTTTCCACGATTGTTGGGAGTGCGGTCGCCACAATCGTCTGTTGCCCGCCATCGTCACCGACCGCTTCCAAAACAACAGATAGGGCTCGCCTGGTCTATTGCTGCCAAGAACATGGTGCACATCAGGCCGAAGAACACTATGCCCAGCCGGTTTTTGGGCAGAAGTTGCACTTCCTTGTCTTTCCACGAGGCGCCCGGTTGCGCCTTGTCATCCGCAACGGGCTTATCGTTCTGCGTCGTCGTAGTCATCTCAGATAATGTCAGCACGCAGCTCGAAGCTAAACTCGTCTGCGTTCTCCGTCAGGGGTGTTTACCTTGTAGAGGGATGGCGAACGAGTATCAAAAGGTCAAAGTTGTGAAGAGAGAGTGGTGTGAATGGAACCTCTCCCTCTCCTGCTCTGACGTGGCGTAGGAACCATTACAGCGATATCACTTTGACTCGTCATCTTAAGTTCCGGGGAAGACGAGAGCCGTCCGGAGTCCGGGCTGTACAGCCACTTATTATGTAATCCCAGTAAAACGCTAGAGACGACCAAAATCACTTGCCTTTGGGTGGCTGGCTAGTGACACCATACAGCTAAGTTAGTCACCTCCTAAACGGCGAATCTTGTCAGTTCAGATGAGCGTATCTGATCTGATACTTTCAGTCTACCTCCTCTATCCCACCGACCAACACTCCTCGTTGACATCTGTGACAGATTGGCAGTTTAGCAGCGTATTTGTTGGCAGGTGAATTCTAGGACGAGCGCCGTATTAGACAAGCTCCCTTCTTGCGCTTTCGTCGTTGCTGTGTACCCCGTTTCTACTCCACCATGACTCAGGTTGTTGACATTTATTTGTTCCCAAGGGCATTTCAGGCGGAAGTTCGACTTTTGGGTTATTTGCTGTTTCGTCGAAAACGTCAGCGAAATGAGCTGAGCTGAAGTCATGAACGTACATTTCATTTTAAACGAGCCCCGAATGCAGCTGCCCAAGGGTATCCATATATGCATCGTCACCCCGGCATGAGGGGCTAGCCAAACATGCGCATCACTGTTCGGTCCGTGCACGAGGTGATAAACCTAGCTTCCCTACTTGGGGAGCAACGTCTGTTTCCCCAAACATCATAACGGATAAGGTTATACTATCACGTTTTACCACCATCACGCCAAGACATGCGATAAGCAACCACAAGCGATCGTCTACTGGGCATGTGATCAGCAACGCTTTCACTCGGAACACCGAAAAACCTACCACATGCAACACGTTCGCCTTCGCAAAACACGGGGCCGCTAATTCGAAAAAGGTCGGTTCACGATACCTGCGACTCGCAGCGAGAACGATCGTACCTTGTCCACGCCGCCGCCACCAGCCACAAAGGCCCGTTAGACCAGAAGACGACTAGAATCCTGCGGAAGAAGACGCCAGAACTGGAAAATGGGCGCTGGCTTTACATGGCGGTATTTGGATGCTGCCAGGAAAAGCAAAGTGGAAAGAAAGTCACCCGCCGTCTGCCATAAAAAGCAACCACGGACACGTGCACGTCGATACCTGTAGACGAGAAGAACGTCTTGGTTGCGCGACCGCGAATCAATGCGATCAGGGCCATGCTTCGATGCACATCTTCGAGACGAGTACACGCCCGCCAGAATGGATTTCTGCCAAGGTCGTTTCCACATCGCGTCCGAAGCACAAAACTACATACATAGATGGAACGCCCATGATAGTCAATAGAGGTCCGAGCTGTGTTCAAATGGGCGTAATTACAGACGCAATGCGGACAACTCAAGGCGATCGACGCAAATACGCGGGAGACGGTTGAATGCCGAAGCGATTGTGGGTCTGCAAGGTACAGGTATGTGAGATAGAGTGAAGAGCAAGGCTTCAAGACGACTAACAGCAGTGCAGAAACGTTTGATTGGCATGGAAGGGGGGGCACTTGATGCAGTAAAGACACGATCATGCGATAGCAGGCTCGGAACGATGTTCCGAGATACCGGGAAACTCGGGTCCAGCAGCTCGAAATGAGTGCTCGTTGTCCGGTTTCATAGCATTGTCACCTTGCGTCGAGACAATAGTGGGAAAACCTGGGACGGGAGTCCCATGTAGCTGCAGGTTACCGCGGTTATGAAGTGCAACAATGTGCGGCGGGCTCAAACGGAAAGGACGAGTTGGGAAATGCGCATCGTTGCATTGCACGATGCTAGAGTAGAGCGTGGTGCATCTCCTGTCAAGCTCCACAGCGGATTGCGGCCAAAGCGCGAGAGAAAGCGCATACGACATATTGATTAGCATGTCAAATACGGCGACCAGTCATGTGTATCGCATATATCACAATATATTCGAGGGGTCGGACGTGATGGTCGTTTACGTGTTGAGAAGACGGCAAGGAGGTGGCTATGATAAGAAAAAATTGGCTGGTCCGTGTGATCCTCCTTCATAAGAGAGCATAGGACGGTATCTCTAAAGAAATCAATGGTTGATCAGTCTGAGAACGCCGTGGTTCGTGAATGAGAGAAATGCGACAGACGACATACTTTTTTACGTCGCTCGTTGAGATTGGCGTCCGAGAGCGAAAGAAAAAGGGGGTCAAAATGGCCTGATGGAGTGAACAGAGCTGCTATGCCCAAGAGGCGCCCTGCAGTTTTTCATTTGTTTTAGAGTAACACGGTCAGGGACAAGAAGAAGTCCACACTGTGTCCAGAGGTCAGAAATCGAGAAAAGCGATGCTCGAACACTGTAGTCCCATTTCCGCCCGTCGATTTGCTTCAAGTCATCACCGTCGAAGAACCTCCTGTATGTCAGAATTTGCTGGCCTGATTCAAGAGTCGTCGTCGCTGAGCGCTGTGCTCGCCTGTCGGAACAGTTTCCCACGGCCATGATCTGGTACAATGTCATTTTTGTTGGCCACGTTCTCCGGTTGCGTTCCTCCTCGTAGTCCGCGCCACGCCCTGCCGCATCTGAAACAGGTCTGATGTACAGCAGGTGTGAACGCCTCACCGTACGAGACTCTTGCATCCCGTGCAGCACCGCGCTCCACCTCGGACACCATTCGACGCATGCACACACCAATTCGGACATGAAACTGCGTGCAAAACGCCACACTTCGTCCAGTCCGAGGTGACACCACGCAAGGTGAGACACTGAGCCCACCGCTCCCAACACGTACAGCAAGGACTCGCACCATGAGGTTACAGCGCGCCACACACACCCTAACACTGGCGGCAACGCTGCACTGAGCGACCCCGTCGCATCTCCGTGGACAACCCTCGAGGTCACCCAGATTGGCTATCACCCTAGAATCCGATTCGCGAAATGAACGTACTCTGGACGAAATGAAAAAAAAGGGTTTTCAAGCACACGTCGCGCACGTCGGGGATCCTCTCCCCGGGGTCGTCATTTATAATGCCAATCTGCAATCTAATCGAGATGCGTCATGTTTGCGAGATGGCGAGCGCGTGGTGAGTCGCGTCATGTTTTGAGAAACGTTAACGATACTTGGCGGGACTGAAACTGTATCACCAAGAGTGGTCAGTAACCCCCTTCGAAGAAAGCTTTGGTGATCATGATTGACAGAGAACAAGGCGAATGCTATGTGCGTTGACTAATGGTGGTCTTTCCTGGTCAGGTAATCGTGAGCCTTGATCCAGAAATGTATTACCTCGTGGAGGACGGTTTAGCAATGGAATGCGCATATCCTTGATCGATGTTCAACGCGGTGCGTCTCATCATCGAAATCGAACGAGCTTTTATATTAACAGTACTTGCTGATTCCTTTGTAATCGCACATTATTCAAATGAGAATTTAGCTCTGGAGATTACCGAAATGAATTCATTTTGCCAAGCTTTGTCACCGTAGCTGACTACATACCAAGCTAATCATACATTTCGCCGGGCCAGATTTCCCCGGAAACCCGCTCACCAGTGATTTGCAACCGCATCTATATGCAAGAAAATGAATTGCCTCTAGTGCTGCAAGAGTGGCCAGAACTTACCAAGCCCTGGGTGCTAGGGGATCCGGTGAGCTTCATGAACCCGATCCTCACTTTTTTTTTCTTCCGTCCTCCAAGCGGTGCCCCATCACCATTACGAATGATTGTCGCGTCAAATGTCATTCGGATGACAAAGGAGTGTGCGCGGGCCAGTCAGTCGAGTCATCACCTCGGCAACAAGAAGTCATTCACCCTTATCCCTCGGCCCATCAGCCTCGCAAAATGGCGCGTCTTTCCAGAACTTAAGGTTTGCGCCCCTGCCATTACGAACTGTTCAATACATTCATGTTTTCGACAGTCCAGGAACGATAGCGCCAACTTATCGCCGCACAGGTTTGGATCACACATAACAACCGTGGATCGTACAAAAGCCTCTTTCGGTTGAGGATCACTTAAGTCCGCGTGCGGTGATACACTCGATCAGATCGGCCAGACCGTCGTCCAAACTTTTTCTTTTAGATGTTCGCCAAGGCGAGGTCTGGGACTCTGTGTTTCCACTCATGAGAGAATCACAGGATTCATAACCTGTCAAACGTATGTGTTGACAGTCGACATAAGTGACGATGCTTCTTTCACACAGCATTATCTGGGAAAGGCATCGTCGTCGGGAGATATGTCTGGTTGGCTTCGTCATCCCAGACCATACATGGCTCCGGAAAGCAAGGAGAGAAGTCGTCTTGATAATCACCATCAGGATGTTGATGAAGCAGAGCCTCCAGTGATACGATGCTGACGCGAGTCGGCAACTATAACGCTAGCCGGAAAGGCCGAAGAGATGACTGACTCGTCTCGACATGCGTATTCCGTGTCCTTCCGAGTGGGTCAGGCCGATCGGTACGACAAGGACCGGCGTCATGCAAAGTCCTGAATTATCCGCTGTTCGCCCCAGAGACCAATAATAATGGCATGTTCTATGTATATGAACATGTCACCGCCGGTGTTTTCCGCGGGGGACCCGTAGCCATCGAGAAGCCGAACAGACGACCAAGTATGGACAACGGTCATTAACGAAGTGGCGCGGTCTCGGCCGATTAGGCGACAAGTGTTGGGGAGATGTCCACGGTGGGAGAGATAAGATAATATTGGGCTAGCTCCATGTGCCCCATATTCCGAGGGGCGCGGCCTGAGAACGAGACGCATGACCGAAAAGGAAATGGCGTGGAGCAGCCCTCCCCGCATGTATGACCAACGAGAATGGGCTGGCCGTACGGGCAGGCCCTGCGACACGCCGGATCGTGCCAATCGAGCCGGGTTCGATAAGAAATCGATGCACGTGTTTCCTCAGGCAGCTGTGGATGGATTGGAGTCTCATCCTAAAGACGATGCGGAGAAGGACAGAAAACGGGCACAGCCGACTGCGTGCGTTCTATTCGAATTGGGAAGCGTTCTCCAGCAGTGCCCGTTTGGGCGATTAGCTGCGTAGAGGAGGCGTTCGATTCTGGAGGGCATGCGCCGCAGCCAGTTTGGTAAATGCACGTGGTGTAATTGTCTTTACCAAGGTGGGAAATGTGCATAGGTACTGTGCCGGACGCAGCCAAAACTATCCTGGCAAATCAGATGTCAAGGTGTGAAAGGGGTGTTTGGATCAAGACGAGAGAAATATGCGGATCGATGGACCGTAGTGGACGTCACACGCGTGTAGAGTATCACAAGCAAGGGAACAGGCTGGGGTCAAGATATCGATGAGATAATGGGGATGCGATTGCGGAGAGAATCATGACGACATGCTTTCTTTGTTTGCATTGTGGGTCACCCTACGCCCTCTGGAAGCACCTTACATGGGTAAGACGTTGTGGGTAGGCAGACAAAGGATGAAATCGGTCCGAGAATGGAAAAGATGGGGTTATCCGTTCACAGCAACCCCTTTCGACGGATGAGAGCTGGAATCTCTCGACGGGTGTGTCCGACGATGTATGTATCATACGTGCACTCCAGCCTGGCATGATGAACCGGGCGCGAAAGGTCTCATGGACATGAGACGTGGAATCCCGTGGCGGGCTCTCCCTGTGTGCATGGAAGGAAATCAGGGGCTCGGGACAAGAGACGCGATCTATTGTTGGAATACGGGACGCAGACGCCGGAGGGCAGTCTGGAAGGAACTAGGTGTTGCATCCACGATATCTTATCTATAGAGGGTGATGATCTATCCATCGAGTCGATAAGAGGGGATTTAGGACAGACTAAACAAATTACCGCGACCAGTCGGGATTCTCGGCTACTGCCCCGCGAGAGCGAGGAGCACGGAGGACAGGAACGAGAAGGTCGGGGGATGAACTGGAGCGATGGAAGGTGACTCAGATGCAGTGTTGGGCCGGGGGGCGACTCAGACACTGGTAGTGGGCCGGACCGGCACCGGGGCCGAGGCCGGCGCAGGGGGTGAGCGGGGTGACTCGGATTGCGATAATCGACGGCATGCTTGGAACTCGAGGCGGGGAACGTGTGGAAAGGGGAAAGTGGCGCACCCGATATGGAAAGTGGGACGGGCAACGGGAGGGGTGGATCTGAGATGCGGAATGGGGAGGGTAATCCCGTTTTGGCAAGGAGTAGCCGCAGCTTACGGCATCGGGTTCTGAAATGGTCGCCTTGTTAGAGTGCGTTTCGCTGTTTTGTGTGTCTCTGTCTTTGTCAAGGCAAGGCTCATGCGATGCTATATAATCCCGCTCTCCTCCGCCCGCACACGTCCCTCCCCACGCCTTACATATTGTCCCCGTGTCTGTCCCCTCTTATATCGACATGCCACCCCCTCTCCTCCTCGACTACCCCCCTCTCCCAATGCTCGCGTCCGACAGCGCCTCCTCCGCTTCCTCCTCCTCCCCTCCCTCCCCGCCCCCGTTCCGCCACCGTCTCAGGCGCAACAGATCGCCCTCCCCAACATCCCGCCACGTGCCCACCCTATTTGCTCACCGTCCATACTCCCCGTCCTCCCGCGAAGCCGACATTGCGCGCATCCTTGACCCCGCATATGCCTCCCCCGCCCCAAACTCGCCCCTCTCCAAACCCTCACGAATGCTCGTCAGGGAGGTCTATGTCGACCACCACGGCGATCTGCATGATCCCGACTACCGCGACTTCCCCCCCTTTGGCCACACCCACATGCACTCCCGCCAGCCCCACTGGGACCACCGCTACACGGACGAACAAGACGACGATGACGATGACGACGAGTCCCACGAGCAGCCGCGGCCCTCTTTCGAGCTGCAGCCGCGCAGGCCATCCTCCACCATCACCTACTTCCCATCGCCCGTCTACTACCCGTGCGAGGAGCCTGCTTCATACGAGTCGCGGTACCTGGCAGAGGACGAGGATGAAGAGCCGGAGAATTTCGAGCGGGCACCGCTCAAGGAAAAGTCTTTCTACATCCGTTCCAGATCGCCCACAAAGCGACCCAAGGCACAAGAGGAGAAACAGGCCGCAGAACCTGATCAGATCGTACAAGCAGATTCAGAGTGGACGTGCGTACATTCTTTCTCGTTCTTTCGTCCGCATTCTCATGTCGTATCCAGACCAACGTGCACTCAGAGTCTTCGCCGTCAATGGCAAGCCATTACTCTTAGTTTCCGCTTTACCCTCTTCCGCACGAAGCGAAGACTTCGACGCCGCATGACGGGTTAAGCAATTCGGCTCGCTTATCGTTTGCAGCGCACAATTGTGCACAATCTTATGCATTCCCTATTTTCGCGCGTTTGCCCCTGAGGGAGCCCGCGACGTATGCAACCCCCGTCCTCTTGGATATTGGGACACGTCGCGCCAAGCGCTCCCTTGGATCCGCATGCGTCACTCAGCAAACTTCTCATCGTATTCGTTTGTCGCCCCACATCTTGGATCCCCGCGCAAACCGCGGGTTCTACCCCCGCCACCACCATTCTATTGTTGCCTTCCATTCGTCGGTTGCAACGCCCTTTTTTCTCTCGACTTCGCCACCTCATTATTATCGGATTTCCATGTTTTCATTTGCGACACGCTATGCATCTCCATCTCTACCCACATTGCTACTTTTCCACATGGAACAGTATCTATTTTCATCTATCACCGCATGCCCTCTGGAGGGTTTGGGACAGTCTCGTTGATGATCATGTAGAAGGAAGGAAGGAACAAGAAGAGGTCTAGATAGAGACTCATCTCCACTAACGAGTGGAACGGATATAGGATAGTTACGCTTACGAAGAATGAAACGAAATGAAATGTTCGTACATGTGCGTGATAGCGAACTGTGCGATTTCGTCGCATACATGTCAACGTTGGATTTCGTTTCCAGTGGATCATGAGATCATAAACCAGTGGACTTTCAGCGGTCATTTTCGGCCAAGTATAGAAGCGGCGAGTCCCTTTGGACACTAAACCATAATGGGTGACCCGCCGCCATGGTTCTGCGCGAAAAGACCGCAGGAAAAAAAGAAAAAAAAAGGACGGTGTCGTAAACGTCGCGTTCCTCATGTCAAAATATTTCGCCTCCGAACATATTGCATTTGTATCTCAGTTGGTCCCCCAAGTCGCACACAATCTAGAACCCCGTCATATTCAGTTGGGGAAACTGAAAGAGATACGGCGAACGTGATCATCTACTTTAGCTCGAACAACCTCCAATCAACGAACGGCATCGGCCGGGCCACGGCCAACGTTTACAGGGTCGCGCGTCACAACACTAGTATACAAAGTATTTGAGTTCAGACCAGCACACAGAGTCTAGACGGCATGCAGTCATATCAACCATCAGCTCATTTTTTTTTATGTTCGGCAAGAACAGATCATCCGGGTCCAACTCAACTCGAGCTTCTTGACATAACGATCACCCAACAGAGCTATAGAAAAAAAAAAGGTCCCTGAAAGTTCTGGGCGGTAAATCAAAGACATGCGTCGGTGAGTCTTCTCGTTTACGTCCTTCTTCCGACCTCGTTGGCTCAGAACTTGGTCCAGTCGTGGGTTTGTGGCAGACGGGCCGAAGTTCGGGTTTAAATCAAGAAAGTTGAAAGAAGAAAAAAAGATTGGCGCGGCGCACGCGCGCTTGCGCGTGTACCACGAATCTTCGTCTGTGCGCTCTTTAACCGAGCGCGAACCAGGGCACCCTGAGCTTTTTGGCCACGATGTCGTCCGTTCCGGGCTTATTCGGGTCTAGTCGTCGCTTGGTCGGACAACAAAGGAATGGTGGAGAACTCATGGGGTACGTCAAGTTCGTTCCGAGATCTTGACTTCAGACTGGGCGATAGACTAGACTAGCCTACGGCGACTGCGAACGACTCGTTGACGCAAATGGGCAGCAAGTAGAACGATTTACAGAGATAACCGTCGTGCTGTTATTCGGCTCTGGCCCAATGAAGAAGCGGCGCCGCATCTGCCCACGGTGGTTTCCCGATCTGCGTAAGTCGACTCTCGGTCAATAAAGAGCCACATACATGCTGGGGACGCTCGTACAATGTTGTCAAATGCTGATGCGGCGAGCAACACGGTTGGCTGTATGCACTCAATTTACGTTGAAACGGGACGGGCAATGTCTGATTTGGTGACATATTCGAAAATGTCTTTGATTGAAGTGGCCCAATCTCTCAAACATGTGGCCGCCCTAAAACAAGTCTCGTCATGTATGTTGTCTTCCGTCCTGTGCTCTCCGTTTTCTGCCCTTGAACGTTCCAACAGACCCGAAGAACGCGATGATAAACAATTTGCACGAAAGAGTGCCGTCTTTGCGAATATATCCCATTTTGCAATCCGCTCGTTAAAATTTTTCTTTAAGCTTACTCAATTTTTACGATTATCGTATGATCCCTGAGTAAGCGCTCTTCCATTTATGTGCTTGTCGGTGTAACCTCGGTCGACGTTTCAGGACTCAACCAGCACGCCGTTTGCATGCGCCCGCCTTTGAAAACTTCTTGATATGTCCACGGACGTATTTCCACACCCGAATCCAGGGTTTTTCACATTAGCCCTGCATGCCTCCAGGTCCTGCAACCCATCAAAAACAATATAATTGAGTAAAGAAGACCTGGACCCGTATACTCCACTGGCGCATGGCCGTCGTCCGGTTTTTCAGAGTCCTCTCCAGTGCTTCGTTTGTATCGCCAATTTGTTTTCCGAAATCCTGTGGTCGTGCGTCCATTCTCCGTCAATATCCTGTTACTTATGTCGAGTTCCGATTTCGGACCTTGTTATTCCCGGACCTCCATCTCCACGTGTGCAGACTAAACGATATCATATCTAGCCGAATGATTCACCTCGTGTATGATGCAATTACTCATTTCCCCCGCCCTTTCCGATACTCGATACTCGATATGTCCTCCGGCTAGCCCCCGCGCGCACGGTTACCCGCTTTACTTTGTACCTGGCTTGATCGTACGCGGAATCTCTTGGACTGCCGATAAACGTCGTCATCGTGACTTTCGTTGCCTCGTACGATTTCCACGTTCGTTTCATTCCCGCGCATGGGCGAGAAAAAGTGGCTGCCTCGCGGACCCCGCATGGTCGCTATCTACCCTTGGCGCATTACCGACATTGTTGGCTTGGCCCTGCGAAGGCTGTGTGCGTGCTCCCCCTACCGATCCCCCTTTGAAGCTGTACGCGCGCTATGACATCCGAGAACTCCGTAGTGTCACTTGCCCTAACCTCGCGCCATCAATACTTCCCTCTTGCTGTAGTTCCAGTGTGTACGTCATCGCAGAAGCTTTCAAGGTTCTTATTGGCTGATATCGTGCCGCAGTAACTTGTTAGGCTGCGAGTTCCCTGCGTCCAAATTACGGACCACGTGACGATGCTCGCCCTCGATATCCACATCAACGTCCGATCGCAGCCCTCCATCTGGCCAAACATATCGTACGTTCCTGTGACGTATGATCGCAGTATGCTACCCGTGTATTTCATCCGCAGGGCTGTACGACATATTCATTTTCTCTCCGCATCCGTCTCAACCCCGCCTTTTTACACTCGCGAGGCTTCCTTTATGACGAAGGGTGTGCACGCCGCTTGGTCATATGACGAATGTATATTCATATCGGGGAAAGCTTCGGTCATTCCACCTGACGCCATCATCCGGCAACCCGGTGAATTCTGTTCTCTGGCTTGTAATCACCTCGAGGACGCCGCGTTCTTTCCCTTTTTGCCAGGTGCGGCATGAAATGCGGCATCAGCCGAGGGGGGAGAGAAGGGTGGGTTCGAGGGTTTTACTAGCTGGTGCCCACAAACGCCGCACCGCTGCAGCGCCATCACATTTGATGCTCAGAGAGGGTTTGCACACCGCCATACGAGGTGTTACTCGATTCTACGAGCTTCTGTGATGCACAGGCCATTGAGAATTGGATCGCGAGGCGATGACCGTACGATTTGTGGAGTTGATTTTTTTGGTTTTACTCTCCCTCACAGCCCACAGGTCTCCGGCACGTCGATGTACCGACGGTGGCGGCGTCGTCGTGGTGTAGAGGATTCGTTTCCATTAAAATTCATTATTGGTGTGCGGGAGGCCTATAAATGGCCTACCTTGTCCTTTTTTCATGCATTGCCGAATGACCACGTATGGGATCTATCAGCCAAGGAGTTATGCTCGGCCCGTCTGTTTAAGCAGGATGGACGAGTTTCGCCTTTCTGGGACGGAACGAAATGACATCAGTACTGTCTTTTGCCGATCTTGGACTAGCCGACCTGGGGCGTGAATGGGTCGATGACGTCGTATGTGCGCCATCGAATCATTTCTTTATGACGTCGTTGCCCTCTGCGTGTTTTGACATCAAGCGCTCAATTCAAATCCAACAAATGGCTGGGGTTATCAGATAAGGTGTATGTGGGGTCTACGTAGCGCTGAATTCGCTCTGATTTACATGAGCCTCGAGGTTGCGGGTGGAGTAGAAAGAACGTTTGCTCTTTCAAATGCTGCCGTATGGTACGAGTTGCTTATCTGCATGTCTTGCGGCATCATATGATGTAGCTTCTAGTTGTGGTTGTGCAGCGTGTACGAGGCGTACTGTATAAGGCCCTCGAAGGTGGTAGGTCGGCCGCGAAGCTGGCCATATATCGTAGGTGTGTGTGCACGCGGATGTGCCGTGTGTTCGCTTCGTGTTCGCGTCCGCGGGCGTTCCCTTTGTCTTATCAAAGGCAAGGCAAGGTAGCCCTGCATTACAGCACCCATGAGACATTGATTCGGGGTGTGCAATGCTTTTTTGGAAACACTTCACTGTTCAGGGGTTTTCGCTGAACTGGGGGTCACACGGAGGTGGCCAACTTACTGCAATGGGTGGGCTCTCAGCCGATGCGGCACGCTCCGTTCATTTGGCTCCAATCGAGCTCTTTATTTCAAGAGCTCGCCGCAAAAGTAATCAGAATCATGATCACATGATCGCGAGCAAGGGTCTCTCTGCGCGTGATCCATCGTCCGTCGACTTATCCTGTTCGTATCACATTGACGAGACGATCGTGCTTGGCGCCTCGGAGTTCTTAATGAACCTCCTGTGTGAGTTCGAATGCGGCAGGACGGGTATTATCAGAAGTACGGCGTTTCGTGGAAGACGCGCGTTCGAACGTGGACGGCACGATGGAGCGTGATTGTGCACAGTTGGTCTATAAATATACCGTACTACGGCCGGACATGCCACACGCCGGTTGGGCTTGTGCTGCCATCCTGTATATTTATGATTCCGCGGAAGTGAGGTTGGCTTGTTGGGAGGGTTGCCAAGACAATTTAAAATGCTCTTTTGGGGATGAGTCAGCGGGTTCGCGTCATCTGAAAATGGTTCCTTTTGTACCTTTCTTGTTGTCGTCCGACGATGCGGATGTGAAAGCCGTTGCCTACAGAAATTTGTAATGAGGTTCTCACCTTGAAGGTACACAACCTAGCGATGATTCTCGGTATGTTTCATCATGCCGTTAAAACGTATCCAGTGCTCACTGAGAAAGGCAAACAGAGCGAGAATGGTAGCTATTGGTCAGCATCACGATGATCCCTGCTTCTGCTCCTGTTTTTCATGCCTCGATCACGCCCTCAATCTTCTGGAATTTAAGGCGCCTTGGTTGCCGGGTCTTATGCCAGCGCAGAAGTCATCATGTCGATGGAAGCCCTGCGATGATCGTCACTGTACGGCATGCCAACTTTTTCGCAAAAGCCACGCCGAGGAGCATCTGGCGTGTGTGCATACCTGCTCAAGTTGACGTGCAGCGAACGAGCGAGCAAAGATAGGGATGTACGTTTTACCGAGTCGTAGGTATGACTGAGCACAGCTGACCGTGGCTTTGTCAACTGAGAGACGAAAAAGGCACGTGAGGCTAGTCGCTCTGTCAACGGACCAACGGATTTGGGTCACGCTGCTCACAAACGTTTTCCGACGTCGGACGATTCCCGTGGGATCCGTCGTATGCGGGACGACTCGCCGCAATTTCCGGAGTATCTATGTATGCGATCTGAATGTGAAGTCGAGATCAGAGCCCGTATATATATCTTTATCTGCTTCCTTGTCTTTCCGTCTATCTCTCTCTGTCGCTCATTCTCATCCCATTCCCTCGTCCCGAGTCGAGATATTATCGAGGCCACCGACACACACAAGCAAATCATTGGGGAGAATTCGGTTCCGGGATTGACGTCATACGGGATGGCTGCAAGTACGACCACACAAACCGATCCGGCACCCGTCGAAAGAGAGAAGACGGCGCCGGGTGCTTCATGGAAAGACAAGGAGGAACAGGTTTTGCCCAAGAACCGGTTGGGAATCGTATTCTTTGGTCTCATGTGTACCATGTTCCTCGCAGCACTTGACCAGGTGAGAAAAGCGCTTTCTGACGTTTTGGGACGTGGCTGACGCAAGGGAATAGACGATCGTCGCGACCGCGCTGCCGACGATTGTTGCAAAACTTGGAGGTGGAAATAGCTATAGCTGGGTCGGCAGGTATGTTGCGTTGTGGTACCGGTGTTGCAACGTTGAGCGCTGATCGGACATTTATGCAGCGCATACATGCTCGCCGCAAGTGCATTCGGACCGTTGTATGGAAAACTGTCCAACATGATCGGTAAGTGCTGTGCCTCGCTGCCCTGACCTTGTGTACAATCCCCTAACGTTATTTTTAAGGCCGGAAGCCGATCCTTTACTCATCCATACTCATCTTTTTGGTACGGACGGGATATATTTGTGGTCTCACGACGCTTAAGACGCTATTTTTAGTTCGGTTCCGCCATGTGTGGGGCTGCGCAGAGCATGACTTGGTTGATTGTGTGCAGGGCAATTCAGGGCATTGGAGGCGGTGGCATCATACAACTCGTGATGATTACTATTTCGGATATCGTGCCTTTGAAAGAGTGCGTAATCGATCGTTGAGTGCCATTCTGTTGACGTTGACGTTTTTGTAGTCGAGGTCGATACGGTGGATTTATCGGTGCTACGTATGGGATCGCGAGGTGAGATCTCACCCACAGTAAGCTTTGCGCTTATTAACCGTTCGATAGTGTTGTTGGTCCGCTCCTCGGGGGTGTAAGTTCCGATCCGTCCGTCCGATGTTCTCCCGCTCACATGTTACATAAGGTATTTGCGGAACACGTCTCTTGGAGATGGTGTTTTTTTATCAACCTGTGAGTGCCATAATCTGTTCACAGTCCTACGATCACGCTGACACAGAGACATTTAGACCGACTGGCGGCGTCGCGGCAGCTATTCTATTCACTTTTCTGAATCTCAACCCTCACCAGAAACGTCCAATCCGAGACCAAGTCGCTGAACTAGACGTCATTGGGCTCGTTTGCTTTGTTGCGGGGGTCGTATGTTTACTTCTCGGCTTCGACTTTAGTCAGTCGACATGTGAGTATCGTTTATGGTTTCATTGTGTTGTGCCGTACTGACGTTGCATCTCAAGGGGCGGACGCCAAGACGATTGCTCCACTTGTGATTGGGGTCATTTTGCTTGTTGTCGGTGGGGTTAACGAAATGTTCACGACTCGCTCCGCAATTCTCCCTGCACGATTGTTCAAAGTGAGGTGTCATGCCAGCGGTTTTATGATGCCACTGACTAGATTCGATCCAAAGACTCGCACTACTGCAATCATTCTTATTACTGTCTTCCTTCATGCCGTCGTCTTTTTCTCAGCTTCATAGTGAGTAACGATGGTTTACATGCTGCAACGTCTTGGCTGAACTTGACTCCCAGTTATCTGCCTCTATTTTACCAAAGTTGGTGGCCCTTTCTTCATGCGAGCTCGAAGCTGATTCGTCCTAGTCCTCGGTGCATCAGCAACTGGTTCTGGAATCAAGTAGGAATCATATCGTTCTCTGCATTCCGGTCTGCTCACGTCATGTGTATAGGATGCTCACCTTCTCGCTCGGGGTTTCAGCTGTATCAATTATTTCTGGATTAATCATGTCTAAATCTGGACGATATCGTCCAATTATGTGGGTAGCATATGTTATCATGACCCTCGGGATGGGTCTCATGATTATGCTGAGTAACAAGTCGAGCCTGTATGTTTTTGCTGCGTATGCGTGCTTACTGTTAGACTCACTAGGTCTATAGCGCTAGGCAGGAAATCTTCCCTCTGGTTGCGTCTATCGGAATGGGTGGCTTGCTCCAAGTACCGCTGGTAGCTCTCCAAGCGGCAATGCCACTGAAGGATATGGCTACAGCTTCGAGTGGCTTTATGTTCCTTCGGTACGTTCATTAAAGCATCTCGTTGTTGACATTGACTTAAATATGGTTTCAGTACGGTCGGAGGCGCTGTCGGTATTTCAGTCGGCGAGGTCATCATAACGAGTATCCTTCCCACGAAACTAGTGCACATTCCGAATTTCGCAAGTCTCGGTCTTGGGACAACAGCTGCTGCTCTCAACGACAGCATCGGCAAGGTTCACTTGATCCCCGTGAGATGCTCTTCTTTTCTGTCCTTGTCGCTTTGGAGCTCAATTTTTATTTAAGGATGTGACGCTTCGCGATGCTGTCTTGCACGCATGGTCAGAGGCGATCGGGACGATATGGATCATGTCGACCCCTATAGCTGGCTTCGCGTTTATTCTGACGTTGTTCTTGCGCGAGTATTCGCTGGAGCGGAAAATCGTACGGAGCGGCGAACCTAAGGCGCCTGGAGACCTGGAAGAGGGGGGAGTAGGATCTGCAGCCGAGGAAGCAGATGAGCGAACGCCGGTGGATGACGACCGTGACGTCGCGCCCTCAATAAACACGATCGCGAATGCCGACGAGCCAGGCACGGACGAGGAAAAGGCAAAGGTAGAGGAGGTATAACGTCTCGCAACATCAGTCATTCAAGGCACGCATGCATAAGAACACTTTCAGATATCCTTCTTTATCGCACATCAGGATCGCTTTCACTGCATGGATTTATTTCAGGTTACGCGTATTCGTAATTGGTAAACTTATACCTTCGGTGTAAACTATAGGGCAATGTCGCTTTCCTTGTGAATTCTCTGGAGTAGCAAATTGTGGCACTAGGATTATGACGGGAGGTTTTTTGGAACATTTAATCAATATTAACTTAATTCATTGCGGGCGGGAGTCTGCGTACGAGCGGATGTTCACATTGAAACTGAAGAACAGATTCGCATTAGGAGAGTGATACGTATCAAAAAAAAAAAAAAAACTCGGAACAGCACTATTACCGTGCTGACTTTGGATGCCTGAGCGGCTGCACTGTGTGATGTTTCAACATAGAGGTAGAGAAGTGCAGACTGCTGACATCCGAAAGTGCGCGGCTGTCGAGGAGATTCCTGATCTGCCATAGACGGAGCCCTTCGGAACTGATCTCCACATCAGTATGGACAGCAGAAGTGTCGAGCATGTCTTTGGAAGTGCTGTGGGTGCCACGGGGTTGAGAACATATGAGCGGAGCGGAGAAGGGAAAATAGCATGCTTTGCAGCTGCAGCATTAGACGTGATCATGTTTATCTCGTAGTCGTCATTCCATATTTTGTAGTAGGCTTAGGGATGCTCGGGGAGCTTTGGAGAGAGTCAATATCATCATCGTCACGAGAACAGAAGGTAGTATGCACGTACCTTGTAAAATATAGTTTCCCAGCCCAGCACTGAAAATGGTACACTTATCAGCGTGAACACAAATTTGGGTTTTCTGGACGTCGTGTGGCAGCATTTCCTGCAATTGGCTTGTTCTTTTGGCCGTCGGTGCTTGCACTTTGAGGAGGTCATTTCTATCTCTATTTGTATCTTCTGTCTGCTTTCATTCCTAAGCATCGAATCGAGTGCACTGGCGAGGACGTATCGCGTTGTACACTTGTACTTGGTCGTAGTGCTCGTTCTTAGTACTACTACATGGTAATCGTGAGAAATTAGATCAGAGGGCTTTTTCCGACTCTGCGCTTGCAATTCAAACTCAGGTTACCTTCCAAACTGGACCAAGCCAACAGTTACCCATCACGAAAACACACCTTGCATCCATGCGCTTCAAGTCTAAACCATCGCTCGGGCGACATCAACGTTACCGATTGGTTTCGCTGGAAATGCAGATCACCTTGTCCCACCAAGTCGTTCGTTCGGTCCCGTGCGGTCGCCGGGCCAGCCTTACGGGAGCGGCCGATCTTCGGTGCAGCGACACCCCGACGACATGTCTTGGCCAGTATGATGATTTCGGTGAGTCGTACAGCCCTCGATTGCCTGGAGGCCTTGTCCAGTCGACGAGATGCGCAAGTCCTTCTCCGGTCAGACTCGTGGATGGCCCGAGCCACAGCGTTCAAGTCTAATATGCGTTTTTCTCGGCTTCACCTGCCAGCGCGATCGCGCGGTGTCTCCACTGATGTGTGCACGAGACTCGTTCAGGTATCGAGGTGTTCGTTAAAGTATGTATGACCGTAGACTCGTGTCTGCTTTGCCATCGCTACCGTCGTTCCTTCCGTTTTATGTGTCAGAAGGCGTCGTCACGCACGATCTTGCGCAGGAATACCTGCCACATCTTCACTTTTCGCTCGGGCTTGCCAGTGTCGCGAAGATGTTCCATTCTCAACAGCAAGCTCTCGCGCCAGGCAGTCCAGTTCCCATTTCTAGTCTTATTGGAGCCACCTCTCCCATCTCGTCAAGGACGCCTAGTGCAGGCAACGCGAGGAGCTCACACATTGTTGTAGAAACCATGACGTTCCGTGAATCACCCACACGTTCTCCTTACATTTTGATTACACGCCATCCTTCACAGTACCGACGTCGACGACGACGACAAGGATGGGGTAACACTATGGCGATTCTGTACTTCCTGGTAGTTGCTCATGTCGCTCGCCCCCACCCGTTCACCCTTCCCTCTGGCCTTTTAGTTCATTTTCCCTTGCCGACCAGGCCGTTACGTCGTCCCGACTCCCCACCTGCTGTCAACGACAACAATGACAGCTATGGTAACCACGACGGGATCCCGGGGGAACGCAGCATCCGCCTCGACGACAACGAGGGCACGAACACCGACACGGCTTACCCAACACCGTGATGGGAGGCATCCGTTCATCCTTACACCCACAGCCTCGACAACAACGGCAATAATGAGGGTGGGGAATTGCAACCCACGTCTGCACGCGCTCATGAGCGCGGGCTACCAGCAAACAGCCACTTGCTGTCTGTTAGTCCACTATAGGGCACTGATCAGAAGATCACATTAACCTACTACTGCATGTACATACCGTAAGTAAGTATTCGGATAATTCACTTGGAACTTACTGAAAAACGCGGCGGTAAATAAATGTGCGTCATACGGTACTAGGAGCGTTTCTCCGTTTCCCGGACTTCGATTGCGTCACTTTGATAACTTGCTATACTACGTCTATCACGCGTTCAAGCTGCCTTACAAGGGTGCACAATCTGAGAGTTCAGATCTCAAACATCGTCCCCGACGTCATCTCCCGCGGGGCTGTATTTGTTGTGCGTTCGTCATCGCCACGGTTATGCTCTCCGGTCTGTAGTGCCAACCCTTGGGCAAGAAAAACTTGTTCCATTCATCATGATTGGTTCCCGAAACTATTCGCTTCCGTGCGGTTTCGTGATGCGTGTAAGAGGTGCGTAGCCCCTTCTCGTCGAGCTCACTGACAGTAGAGACGATGCTTTTTATGTTCGTTAAAGGATCTCTGCTGCGGATATTCCAATCCGCCGATGGCCACTTCTCCGTCCGTCTCTCGATCGTCCTTTAGATAGGTAACAATATCTTGGTCTCAGGTGATCTGATATGGCCAGCGTGTCGTTGGAACGGCGCGGTGGTCCTCGGGACTGGTATTTCGGCGCATTTAGGTCGTTTTTCACCTCAAAGTATAACATCGCCGATCGCCTCTCCTTCGACAGGTGAATAACAACTCGCGGCAATCGTGAACGATCGGTCTCACCTGGCCTCCATTAGTCAGATCGTTGCATGCCCGTGAACAACGTCGTACGACCAAGTTCGGGGAGATGGTGGACCTCTTGGCTGGAGCTACCGAGGGCTCTAACACTTCGAATTCGGTTTGCGTCGCCAAGCCAGGACGAGATTTTCAAATCCCGGAGAGCGGATCGGTATCGTCCACAAATCTCTTTGTAGCGTGGCGGCGGCATCACAACAACACTCGTACGCGTCAACAAAACTTGATGCATGCATATCATCTTACACTTTCACACATTCCCATGCTAAGTAGAACTCAATTGGCGAAATTAGCCAACGTCGGTCTGTCACGGGCCATGCCACATCGAAGGAATGGATGCGTACATACATATCTGAAGCTACCGAAGGGCTCATGCGGGTCCATTTGGTATGTCTTGACAATTCGAATACAAAAGCCTTCGGTTCATGGCTCACATACAATGTGGACGCATGCCTGTTGGGTGCCATATGATTTGCGTTAACGACACGTCTGAATTTGCGCAAGACTAAGCGGATGTCTACACGTTGCGGTACGGCCTGCCTGCAGGTCTCCACCGAGCGCCGGTAGAGTCAGTCAAAATTTGAAGAGAGGCTTTTTTCCCTCGTTTATTGTCCTCTGGTGCTGAAGAGAAATTGAGACAATATAACGATTAGAGTATGCATTGACTCACTCAGATGGCAAAGTGACGGCATCTCATTTCGCCCAACCCTGCCCAAGTTGAAGCTCGAAAACACTCTCAATGGGTCCTGCCACTTCGCCGGATGCAAACATCAGTGAGATGCCTCTCTCTGTCGATGGGGTTGCATCCATCCCTGCAGATTGGATGAAGCTGCTAGTCACCGTGGATTGAAATCGGTGGTAACTGGTATAGATCTGGATGCTTGGACGTTGAACGTTGAACAGTGACGGCTCTCCACCTCAGGAATGATTGCGACGAAAAATTCGTCGTCTTCCTCGTTTACGATTTGACAATCTTGAATCGAGGGTGTCTGCGAGTCTACCGTATCATTGGGTGCACAGCCGGCATGATGGCCGGAGGCAGAAATTTCACGTTCCGCACTTGTGCTTGATGGGGATCGTTAGAAAACTATTCCGAAGTCTCAACTCGATCAACATCCCTCTGCGACGAGCTGAACACTGTCAGATGCCAACTCAGAACGAAGAAAAGTTCAACTCCGAGTTGCAAATGGCTGTGACAACACACAATGATGCAACCGTCGACCCAAAGGCACGTCAGGGCGCTTCCACGGTGTAGGAAAGACGACGAAGAGCACGTTTTCCCCAAAAATCGATTAGGCGTTGTGTTTTTTGGTCTCATGTGCGTCTTTTTCTTGTCAGCATTGGATCAGGTGAACCGTAGATTAAACTGACACCTTCGTAACGACCTCCCAACGATCGCGGAGAGTCTCGGGGGCGGAAATAGCTATAGCTGGGTTGGCAGTTGCGTTTGTGTGTTCGTGACGTGCCAGAGTGTTGCTGAAGCGTAGGATGTGCTAAGTTCATACATGCTGGCGGGAGGTGCGTTCGGCCCGCTGTACGGAAAGCTGTAAAATATGTTCGGTAGGTCATTGTTACATTGCGTGATGACGTGGGCGATATCTAATGTATGTAGGTCCGATTACCCGTCCATGCTCACTTTCTTGGTATGGGCGTCAATGAGGCTAAAACTTAAATCACTGACAGATATTCCCATATCAGTTTGGTTTCGGCCATGTGCGGAGCTGCGCAAAATATGACCTGGTTGGTTGTCTGTAGGGCTATCCAGGGCATCGGAAGTGGTGGGACGATCCAGTTTGTCACCATCATCATTTTCGACATCATACCACTGAAAGAGTGCGATTAATACTTGCCTTCTGTCATCCTTCTTGATACTAACATGATTATAGTCGAGGTCGATACAGTGGGTTCAATGGCGCCATGTATGGCATGGCAAGGTAATATTCTCATCACAGGCGCTTATGAACCGTTTTGACAGCGTGACAGGACCTTCTTGGCGGTGTAAGCTCCATGCATTGTGCATCTGATATCCGCTCATATCTTAACTAAAGCACTAGCACAGCACGTACTGTATCATGGAGATGGTGTTTCTTTATCAACCTGTAAGACCATTATTACTCTTGCCTGCACCTTTTGTATTGACAGAGATATCTGGGCCCATCGGCGGTCTTGCAATAGTTATTCTCGTTATTTTCCTCAATCTCAATCCTCATCAAAAGCGTCCAATTCGAGACGAACTTGTTTATTGGACTTGTTTCCCTCGTTGCTGGCGTCGTGTGCTTATTCATCGGCTCTGACTTTAGTCAGTCTTCATGTAAGGATATACAATACTCCCCACGTTACTCTGTAATGACCTGACAAGGGGCGGATACCTAGACGATTGTTCCACTCGTTCTCGGAGTCATCTTGCTCACTGCCGGTGGGATCAATGAGGTCTTTACGAAGCGTTCCGCAATCATCCATTCACGTTTGTTCAAGGTGAATGGCCTGCCACGGATGATCTATGACATACCTGACAAGTATCAAAGACTCGCACCACAGCCATCATACTGATTGCTGTTTTCGTTCATGTCCTCGTCTACTTTGCAGTATCTTAGTGAGTGGCTAAAGTTGATGCACCGAGGCTTTCGACTGACTTGGTACCAGCTACTTGCCTTTGTTTTACCAAGGTTGATTTTCTCTTTTACTATAAGCCAGAACGAGATTTGAATAGTGATGTAGTGCTCGGATCCTCAGTTACTGATTCTAAAATCAAGTATGTGTCATTCAATTTCCTTCCATTCCTCGACTTATGCTATTATTACAAGATGCTCACGTTTGCTCTTGCAATTTCCCTCGCATCTATTGTTTCAGGATTAGTTGTGTCGCAGACGGGAAGATATCATCCGACAATATGGGTGGCAGCCATAATGACGGCTCTCATGAATTATACTTCAAGTCTGTGTGTTATCCTTTGCTTAAGTGCTCTGTCACTGTTCCGACGCCATCTGTAGCGTTATACAGGAAATCTTACCTGTGGTCGCGGCCATCGGAATGGGTTGCCTGTACCAAGTGCCAATGGTTGCTCTCCAAGCGGCAATGCCACTGAAAGACACCACTACGGCCTCCAGCGGCCTCCAGTTCCTTCGGTAAGTTCTTTAGAACGCGCTATCTCGTCTATTTTGAATGATTATATATTTTCAGTACAGTTGGCGGCGCTGCGGGAATTGCTGTCGGGGAAGCCATCATTACCAGCATTCTTCTTGGAAAACTGTTGCGCACTCCCGATTTCCCCAGTCTCGGACTTGGAACTACGGCCGCCGAACTCAACGACAACTATTACGAGGTTCATTTGATTCCTGCGAGTGCCTCGTTATCAAGATGGAGTCGATTTTCATGTCAATTCAGAATTTTACCCTCCGCCATGCTGTGTTACATTCGTGGTCAGATATGATCGGCACGATATAGATCATGTCCGCACCCATGTATGGCTTGGTACTAATTCTGACGTTATTCTTGCGCGAGTATTCGCTAGATCGTAAAGTCGGAGCGGGGAATCCAACATGCTTGGAGACATTGAAAACTTTGGGTGCGGCCGAATCTCGAAACGAGGAAGATGAGAAGCTGGAAGACGACCAACAAGATATCTCTCTTCGTAATACAAACACAAATACCCCCGCGGAGAAGTCGATCGTGGATAAGGAGAAAATGGAAGTAGAGGTATACCCTACGCAAAACGCATGATGATTCTGTCATGCACACAGGAACACAAACAATTTATGCATCAAGATATCACGTCCTGCGTGGTATGACCTTTTTTTACAGTCGCCACACTTATGTTGGGTTCACCACCGCAGCGGATTGGCTGACTCCGCCCATGATAAAGGGACTCAGAAGGACTGCTGTAGATCGTATCGTCAGTTTTATCGAATCTTCCCGGTTGTGGTAGTCCCTGTATACCATGCTCTATATGTATGTATTATGCTGAAATTTACCTCCATTAATGCCACGAGATGTTCCGAAGCTCGCACTTTGGAGTCTACACGTGGGAACTGTGATATAATTAATGCATCTGAATACAGAATCCCTGCGGTCGAAACATTCTCTTATACTTAGGAGCGATCTTTCCTTACGTGTATCGTGCTCGATGTAATCCATGTACTTTCTTCAGGTTACAGTGCATATTTGCCCGAAGGGCACTGTTTAATCCCAATGACGTGCATAAATGAGGCAACAGGTTGACGTCATAAGATCACGCGGAGTCTCCACTGCCTTGCCTAGGGTTGGTGAAAAACCTTCCAACTTGCTTTTGCCATGCTTTCGCAGCGTTCTGGAGTCGGTCGCAAATTTTGTCGACTGGAATTGAATCTTTTTTTTCCACCAGATATCACCAACGTGGCGCTGTTGAAATGGACAACCTGAATGGCAAGACAAGACCGAAACAAGAAACTCCAGGAGGGCATGGGTAGAAAAAAAATCTCATGCAGCAAGTAAACCTAAGTATAACATGGCTACACATGAATTATCAGGACTCGATGAAAGGTCCTAGGTTGCCCTAAGGTTACTTGCAAAGACAATGAATAAACCGAAAGTAAGGAGCTCCTACAATGAGCGTACCCTTTATATACATGAGCACGATGGTCCGTGCATAAGGTATAGGGCCGGTCAGAGTCTTACTATGGTAATAGTCCATGGAATAACATAGAACGTTGTGGAATAATATCTGCATGTGATATGGATAAGTCAAGAAGTCATGTGAGAGTGTAAGTATGAGTAAGCGAAAAAGAGTCATGACATTACCCCCTTTCCAAGGGTGAATGTCCTCATGAGGCGGAATGGTAGCGACAGTAGGGGTCCTTACAGAAGGGCCAGTGAACCTGGGAATGTGGAACCTCCTTGTGGCGCAATGCCAGTGGCGGGGATGGATCATCCGGAATTTTGAACATGGAATCATCAAACTTTTTGAATTGTTTGCGATATTCGAGAAATCCGGGATCTGTAAATGTGGGGGAGGAATTGCACGGTGAACACATACAAGGGGGTTCATTTGGGAGAGTGACAAGACCTGTAGGTGAAGAAGTAGAGACAGGGCAGAGGCGTAAGCGAGTAGTGGGGCGTGGTGCAGTCGGATGAAGGTGGTGATATTTAGTTACTGCGGTTTGAGCATGAGCAAGCTCAGTATTGGGCAACCATTCATCTTCTTCGACCGGGAAACCTTTCCAGTGAACAAGGTATTCGAATCGCTCGCCGCGTTGACGTGAATCAATAATCATTTCTATTTCCTGCTCCGGGATATTATCAATGAGGTCGGGTGGAGAAGGAGCGGGAGTGGGACCGGACATTGGCGGGGTGTATGGATGTAGAAGGGTTTCATGAAAGACCGGATAGATCGAGTTTGTATGAGGCGACACCAACCTTGATAAGAATTTTGAAGGGGCCATAGCATTTCTGGTCCAACTTCTTCATGGGTCGGTTGGTGCGGATGTGAGTCGCCTCGAGCCAGACAAGATCTCCAGTTTTGTAGTCCTCCGTGGTGCATACAAATCGGTCATAGAACTTCTTCATATCCTTGTTAGCTAGCTGGAGGGCTTCAGCAGCTTGCGCTCGCAGGGTTGTCATCTGCTTAGCGAAGTTGGTGGCGGACTCGCTTCGGATAGACATGCGGCACTTTTTGTTGACACAAGGTTCATATCTGTAATTGAGCATGAATGGAGTCTGATTAGTCATGGAACAAGGATTGTTATTATGCACGAATTTGGCCATAGGGAGCCATTCCTTCCAATCACTTTGATGGTGGTTAATGTAGATGCGGAGGTACTGTTCTACCCACGCATTGTAGCGTTCGGTTTGACCGTTCGTCTGAGGATGGAAAGCGGTGGAGGGATTTGGCGTAATGCTGAGGAGTTTCTGAAGTTCGGTCATGAAGGTTGATATGAACTGGGGTCCTCGATCTGAGATGACTTTGGAGGGAAGACCATGAAGTTTAAAGATTTCATCGCGGAGTATGGTCATGACTCCCATGCCGTTAATCGTATCTCTGACGCCAAAGAGTCGGATCATTTTTGAGAAGCGATCGACGATGACTAATATGGCATTGCTTCTGTGTGATTCTGGAAGCGGAGAGATGAGATCTAACGAGATGTGTTCCCAAGGTTGGTGTGGGATCTCATTTGGATGTAATGGGGTATGTCGAGGAGTCGTGATGGCTTTATTCTTTTGACACGCCTCACATCCTTTGATGAATCTTTTGACATCTTTGGCTGACATCGGCCAGTAGTATCGTCCTTGGATTTTCCGTATAGTGGCCCGTATCCCAGGGTGTCCCGCCATAGGATGGCTGTGAATATTAGTTAGTATGTCATTTCGGAGAGATGCGTCCTTTGGTATGTAAAGAGAGTCTTTGAAGTGAATGAGTGAATCACGAGAGGAGAAATGGGTATCATTTTGAGCAAGTGCTTGTACTACTTTAGAGTCTTTGAGATGCTGTAAGTTTTTTATGTGTTGTTCTATGGTAGATGGAGAAGGAGTAGATTGTTTGGCTACACGCATTGCCGCTAGCGTTCGCATGTCAATAGCATTTGAATAAATGTCTGTAGTAGAAAGAGGAAGCGCGTTAATATTTATAGATAAGGAAATAAAGTCCTGGTCGGATGTCGACGCGTTCTCCACAGCCGTTGACATATTATTCTGCTGTAAAATAGAAGAAAAAACGGTAATGCTTTTATTGTCATCCTTCACCCCTTTTTCAAAGTCTGGCCTCCTGGACAGAGGATCGGCAGGATTTGTTTTACCGGAATGGTGCACCAGGGTGTAATGGAATTCTTGCATGATTTGATTCCAGCGAGCTTGGTGATGAGAGAGGTCCTGCGGAATAGCGAAATAGGTGAGGTTTTGGTGATCCGTGAGAATCTCAAAAGGGACGTGGGCGTCGAGTAAATATTGGTGCCACGTGATGATGGCTTTGATAATTGCGGCAAACTCCAGGTCGGCAGCGTGATAGTTCCGTTCTGCATCGGAAAGGGACCATGACAGATATGCAATCGGGTGCCAGAGCCCATTCTGATGTTGCGATAGAATGGCTCCGAGCCCTATGCCTGAACCGTCGGTCTCAATGTGGAATGGGTTGAAGTCAGTGGCAAGGGAAAGGATGGGTGCATTTATAAGCGCATCCTGGAGGTTATTATAGGATTGTTGGCACTCGGTATTCCATTCAAAAGGGTTTTTCTTGCTGGTAAGGCAGTTGAGTGATTTTGCTATGGCTGTGAAGTCCTTGATGAAATGGCGGAAGAAATTGAGGAAGCCCAGAAATGATCGGACTTGGGTTCGGGACGAAGGAGTCGGCCAGGTATGGATGGCATCGACTTTTGTAGGGTCGGTGGAAATAGTTCCGTCGGAGATGACAAGTCCGAGGTATTCGGTGGTGGTAGTCTCGAATTCGCATTTGGTATGCTTGAGCGAGAGTTTATGCTCACGAAGACGAGATAAGACCTCTTGAACAACATGGCGGTGTTCATCAAGAGTCTTAGTGAAGACCAGGATGTCGTCCATGTATACAATGACCACTTCCTTGGTGATGAGGTCGCAGAGGATGTGATTCATCATGGTCTGGAACATAGCGGGGGAGTTGGTAAGTCCGAAGAACATGACGAGGGGTTCAAAGAGACCCTGATTGGTCCAGAAGGTGGCCTTTCACTCATCTCTGTCCTTCATTCGGACGTTGTTGTAACCCCAGTGGATGTCCATCTTAGAATAGAATTTGGCTCCACAAAGTTTCTGAACAATTTCCTCGATGAGTGGGAGTGGATAGCAGTTTTTGATAGTTGCTTCGTTAAGCTTCTGGTAGTCCTGGACAGGCCTGAGTTTGCCATCCTTCTTCTTAATGAAGAAGAAGGGTGACGCAAACGGAGATTTAGAAGGGCGGATTCGCCCGGTGGAGAGATTCTCTTCAAGGAATGCGTCAAGTTTCTTTTGTTCTTTTAATGAGAGTGGGTAGGTCTTGCAATCGACTTTGTGTTCACCGGGCTTAAGTTCAATCGCATGGTCCCAGGGGTGATGAGGGGGGAGTTCATCGAAGGATTCTTTGGCAAATACGTCACGAAATTCGTGATACTCGACTGGAACTACTTGCTCAAAAGGAATGTCTTGTTTTCCCTGGTTGGCGGTGGCAGCAAGATTGGTTGCCAGCATGGCAATATATTTGTTTTTGATTTGGAAAACTCGGTCCTCGAGTTCCGCGTCTTCATACTCCCATAGGGATGTGATTTCTGAAGCGAAACTGAGTTCTTTTGTCTGCCAATCGATTTGTGGGTTGTATTGGCGTAACCAATCAAATCCTAAGAAGACTGCTTGTGAGGATAAGCGTGTTACTGAAAAGGGGATAGCGGATTGGTGGTCTCCGATAGCCACTTTCAGGTCTACATAATGCGTGATTGCACCCTCGGCATTAGTGGTTCCATCGGCATTATAGACAGGTATAGCCCGGGGGAGTGATTTCTGTTTGAATCCATGCTCTCATACAAAGTCGATATCAATAGCTGATGCCATGCATCAGGAATCAATCAAGGCGACTGCTTCAACTTCTTTTCCAGAATTGGTCCCAAGGGTTACGGGGATCTCGAAGGCATTCGGAGATGGCTTCTTTGTTTGATACCAAGGCTTCTGAGTAAGTTCAAGGAGCATGAACTCGGCGGCATCATGGAAGGCGTTTCGAAGGTCCGCGATTAGCTCAGCATTGACCTCCGAAAGGCGGGTGTCATGGACAAAAGCTCGTAAATGAGAGATGAGCCGGTCGTCTGGGGTGTCATTCACAATTTGCTTGATCCATTGCATGGACCAAGGTTTGATTGTGGACTTCCATCTGTGATCTTTCCTTGTAAGGATTGTTCAGGGTGGAGTTACTTCCTTTCTACTCACAACCTCGGTTTTTGTCTGCCTTTTGACTGCATGCTCCCCGGACGGAACAGAGGCTGTAACGCCCAACAGGGGCGAAGGTACATTTGGCTCTTGCATGGCCGGCAAACTAGGACCTTGGCTGCTTTCGCAGTCTGAGACCTCTTCTTCATCAAGGAGGGAGAATTTGTTAGTAGGATGCAAAGGGGAATTAAGCACAGTTTTAGGTACTGCCGCGCTGTCCTTAGGCTTTGTAGCTCGGGTGCCCCTGACCGTAACATTACAAGTACAAATTCTAACTGATGACATACCTTGAGGGTGAGGTGATCTCAATCCTCGTCCTCTTCGACAAAATCCATTTCGTCTGCGTCTCGAACTGCGGTCTCCAACTCTTCTAGTATTGAGTATTCGACGTCAAGTCTGCGGACTTTGATGTTTCTTGAGCCGGAGCTTTTTTGTGTATGGGTGGCACAGGGCCATGCGGATGTCTTACCTTCTTTGGCACACCAGAAGCAAGTTCCAGTCGCTCTCACTTTGGATAAGTCCATAGGAGCGCCTCGGCCTCCGAAGACTCCTGTGGTCTCTGGGGTCGCAGTGTGAGGTTCAACAAATCGGGTAGGGAATTTGACTTTTGATTTCAGTATCTCGTGAGCGATGCCTCACTTTCTTTCAGCGATCTCCATGAGTAGGTGACCAGCAGCAATGAGTTGCTTGGTCCATTCGAAGTAGCTATTGAGGTACTTCATCGTCATCTCGAGACTAGATCACTTGACGTGTTCAACAATACTGTTGCGAGCATTGGTGCGAAGTAGTCGCACGAGTTGTTGGCCGTTTGTGATTTCCGACCATTCGGCACAAGCGATCAGGTTCTGTTGTTTTGTGAGGAATTCTTTGATCATCATTGAACCCTGTTTTAGATTGAGCAACTCAGTTTCGGCACGAGCTGCTTCATAAATGGGTTTGAAGTAGGGGTCTACGAACGTTCGAAAAAATGCTTGGGCTGTGTAGTCGTCGTAATCAAGATCTCTCTCGATAATGAGAGTCGCGAATTCTTCTGCTGGTCCCTCGGTGCAGAATCCGAGGAACATCTTGATTTCTTCAGCATCATTGACGGGTCGGTCGAACCCGAGGAGATATAATCGGAATTTTGCCTTCCATTTGGTATAGTTCTCGGGTTTTCCCGAGAAGGGCGGTGGTTTCTCTATGTAAGATTTGCCGAGTTTAATTTCCTTTGGCTCATCGTCTACGTCGTGCATCTTCTTTTTCTTCTTTGGAGCGATGACTGGTATGGTTGGAGGCGTGGCGGAATGTGGTCCATGTTGAGCCACATGTTGGGTGTATTCCTGATATTGATTTCGGAATTCCTCAGAGGTTTCAGCCACGGACCAAACATGGAGAGGAGGTAGTGTGGGATTGGAGGTAGAGGGTACCGCTTCGGTCGCCATTGGGCAAGTGTCGGTTCGTGAGGAAGTGCGACTAATGACTGGTGGTGGGTAAGGATAGCCAACTGGAGTGGTTCAGTCTCCAGAAGGGAGGTGCAGTGGTCTTCTGGGAACGCACGGGGAGTGTCGGGGGGCAGGGTCGTTCGAAATGATGGGCAAATATAAAACTGCTAATTAAAAACTTTTCCTCGCTCCTACCCTTATCCTTATTTATTTCGGCTTCTGTGAACAAAAGTCTTACGGCCTGGGTACTTGGGGTGGATTGTATCGAAGTTCCTGTTGGTAGTTTTGCAGTTGTTGTCCTGCCTTATAACGTCGATAGGTGATGAGGAATGGGTGAAGCTGATGAGCACGTCTTTTGTTGATATGACGCGTAATCCCAGCCAAAATTCCTCGTTGATGTCATTGGTGGGGATGAGGATCGGATACCGCTGTAAGGAGTAGACACTCTGGACAGTGATGGTAATCAGGCTTACAGTTTCTTGAGCGGGCCGTGATTTTTTAAGAAGTGGCAGGATGATTCTGCCAGGTGATACGAATGGGGTTTCCTGAACTTCCTCGGCGGGGGCACGAGGTGGCTTGGAGAGCGAGAGGAGAGAGAGCGGCGCACACATATTGGTCTGAATGGTCGAGTTTGTTGGCGACTGTTCCTTCGTCAGAGTGTAACAATGGTTCGTAAACAGTACGTTCATCGTCTGAGTGGGAATCCTCTATGTCTGTCGTGGAGCATAGGGTTTGGAGAGGAAGGGGCGGCTGCAGCTCTGGCACGAAGGCAACGGGCTCTACAGCGATGACACGAAAGGCAAGTTGGAGGTAGGTGAGGAGAAAGACTAATATAAGTCCTTCTAGGAGTGTGCAGGTATGGTGGACCAGGTCCCAGGCGGATTCAAAATAATCCAGCGTACAATCTTCTGAATCAAGCTGAGCTGAAGGAAGAAGAGAGCGAGGACTCTCTCGATGGCATGGTAGATATGCCTGGCGTAAACTGTTAAGGCCGGTGATGGGAGTGCGATGATCGCTTGCCATCAATTTGTACAGCGATTTCGCTCTGCTGCCAGCGTGATAACTCAGTGACTCAGACAGCCAGAGGGCTTGACGTGAAGCAGGAAGATGGAGGGATTGGCGAAGCATTGACCAGCGCAATATAGCTGCAGGTGCGAGTGATGACAAGAGTCAGAGGAGGTGATAGGTGGTCGACGAGATGTTGACAACGCGAGGAGCAAGGTTTGAACGATGGCGATGGCAGGTTTGGCAAGGTAGGAGGTTACTTTCGGTTTTATATCAGGACTCGATGAAAGGTCCTAGGTTGCCCTAAGGT
>JBBPMJ010000211.1:0-19582 GCA_038090255.1 Austroboletus niveus
ACAAACAGGGTCAACCTCCACGCTGTGAAGGTATTTTTCAATGCGGCGGAGAGAAACGAAGCCCTGAAACCATTAAGTATTCGGTAGAAGAGTCAGAAGTATATCATTCGACTCACCTGAAGCATATTGATAAATGTTTCTGGAAGGGCACTCAATGCAAATCTCATCTCATCGAAGACTTCGAGAAGCATAAACGACAGGAGCACTTCGAAAGCCTGGAAATAATCACACACCAAGAATCTGAGGGAGTAGCAGTTGGTCAGTTCTTTGCTACATAACAGAACCAACCAGCTTACAGCAGTAAATGCAATAGAGGGGGTCAATGTCTGCCCACGAATAATTGTGAAGTGCCAGAAAGAGACAATCACAACAACGACAGGTGCCCCATCCCTGTGGTACTGCTGTCAGACTTAGTTTTCCAGCAAAAGAAAAAAATACCATAAAATTTTGAACAACATCTCCATCATGAAGCTCGTTTTCTGGTATTTCAGCTCTCTTTCACGAACCTTTAACACCCTTTTCTCGAAGCTGCGCTCCCAGGCCATAAACTGATGCGAATGTGAGTGTGATATGCCACCCGATACAGAATCTTTGTTACCTTCAGCGTACGGATCGCACCCAGAATCTAAGTCCCAGTTATTATAAAGGATGAGGATGGTATCTGTAGCTCAACAATCACACGTACCTCGTTCATCAGCGACACGCGTTCGTCACGTGTTTTCATCAAATGGTCTTGTGCGTCGACTACAACTTTGCCTCCGTAATGGTTCAGAGGCAAGAAGATGCAAATTACGGCGAGCCCGATAAAGCATGATATACCAAGTAGATCATAAAGGATCCATGTTCCGATAGCAATTTCAATTGGCGAATCTGTCAACTATGTCAACACAAGTGTCCGATAACGAAAAAGAGGCCCGTACCAACAAGAGTGAACATGTACCGCGAAAAGTCACTGACACGATCGACATCTGTCGTCATTAGTGTCATGATTTGTGCCCTGCTCGAAAAAATGTTTTCATCTTCGTCATTGTTATGCTTGCTTTCATTCCCATCCTCAGATGAGTCCGCAGCCCCAGAGGATGAGGCAACATCCTTGCGAACGAGAGTCTTTCCGAATAGAGTAGTGTTCAGTTGAATCCTCAGACGACTTTGAACGGTAATCGTGCCAGTATTCCAAAGTTGCCCGGAAACTTGACATCGTTGTTAACAATCGACAAGTGGTCATAGGTTCATGAAAAATTCTTACGAATATCAACGACTGCAGTTGAGAACACCATACCGGCAAGATAAAACCAACCCCAACTACGATCTTCTCGCTTGGGGTCCGACTCAATATACATGATCACTTTCCTGAGGAACAAAGGTGGAGTGTAAAAGAGAACAGCCATGACAGCAGTCAATGAAAGCAGTCCAGAGATGGCGATGGCGTTGACTCTGAGAAGCCTATACCCAAGCTCCCAGCCGGATCCTGTAGAAGGTCGCCACCAGTGAAGACTCCACTTGATCTTGCGCATCGTCCGTCGCATTACAGCGTACAAGTGAGTACCTCGCATGTTAACCGGAACCACTGGAAGATCGCCAATCTCCAAAGACTCCGACGTATATCCAAGCATGACCACTTTCGTCGTATAGTTGAACATGAGAGTACCAAAGATGGAGGCCCCAACAACACCACAAACGTTATTATCGTCGTCGTTTGTCGCCGCTTTGATGACCTTGTCAGAGTACAGTGTCTTGGACGGGTAATGAAGCTCAGGTCCCATGGGCATCGTCACCACGATGACGGCGGTGACAAAATAGAGGAAAAGAACTCCATACCAAGCCCCAAGCAGCATGGAAAAACTCGGGACCAACGACATGGATCGCGGGGTCGGCAAGATAGCAGTAACAAAGAGGAGGATCGTGGGCAAAAATGTTAATACCGCGAGGTGGAGTATGGTTCGAGAGTGTGGCTCGACTGCATTCTGATGGACGGAGCTTACGGCGAGTACGGTGAGATAGAATGCATACGCGGCATGGAGAGTATAGATCAAGGTGTTGTCATCTTCTCCTGCGGAAAAATACCATCCTAGACTCAGAGCTTGGAGAACGAGGATCGCTGCAAGGAATAGGGACACAAATAGTTTCCAGAAGCGGATCTGCACAGGAGAAAATGTCATGAGAGGTAGAAGCTGGGCAGTTATATGGGTGCTTGCCTTTTTCCAGAAAGCTGTTTCGTTAATTGGATAACCATCTACGAAATCTTCGGGACGTGTGACGTCAAAAGGATCTCGAAGCAGGGAGTCGTCTTGTTCACCACAGATGGGAAGTTGAATTTTGGGATGTCGCGGTCGGGTAAGATACAGGAACAGGATGCTTGTAACACCAGTACCTGCTAGAATAGCAACGACCGGGAGCTGATATTCAAGTTGGGGCATATAAGGACGACCAAACAAGAAATGTGAGCAGCGCCTGAAAGCGGCTACACAAGATGTCCTATATACCGGCAAAACTGACTCTTTGTTGGACCACATGACTGGCCCGGAACCGAGGTGACAGCCGCTTGTTAGCTTAGTAGCCGTCAGCGCAGTTCATTCATTGAACTCGCCCAATCAGTATGGGATGCCTAGAACAAGGTACTGACTTGAAAGTGAGGTCTAGGATCGTCGAGGCTGGAAGTCGGGAGTCGGGACAGGACGAGGGCCCTTAGCCTATTCATCGAGGTTGATGTTTTGATTTATTACACAATCCTTCGTTTGAAACTGGTGACTTGAAGTGGTCATTTTTCTTTGTGCGAAGCCAAGTCCGATACCCATTCCTTACGACCTCCGCACGCGCGTTCAAGATGCGTTTCGTGCGCGGCACCGCTGCCTTATTGTCCGGAGGGTACCAACGCTTTGTCTCCATTGCATGCTGCGCACCCTCGTTATTGGAACTGTCGTGCTGGCATCACATTATGTTTGAATAGGAATGGGCCTCTCCAAGAACGCGTTCCCCTTACACTCCTATTATGGAGAAAAAAGATACTTACGCCGGTCATATGCACCTATTAAGTACGTGGAGTGGCCCGGACCTTCGCCCAACATCGATTTTTTTTGTAGGATTCTGAATTAACCGAGCACAGTTTGATCTTGCTTTCCCTAGTACTACAGCCTAGTGAAGCTACAGTTCAATGTTTGCCAATCACTGCTCTGAAACTACACGTTGGACGTTTAGGTGGCTGCAAGGTGATGCCTTTAATCGACTTTATTTTTCACCGTCACTGACGGGTAAGTATGTCTCGGATTTGAATTGGAACGTGTAAGTTCATAGCCATTGTGATGAAACGTTCTGATCTGGGTTTTCCCGTCCAGTCTGGTATCCAAAGGACCTTACTTATATTCACTGCGCCTGGCAGCCTGAGCGCTCTTCCATCTCTATCTTACTCCTTTATCATCTGCAAAACTATGTTCTCTTCCTTACAGACCGCCCTAAAGGACCTTTTCTTGGATGACTACATATCTGGTATGCTCGTCAACACGCCCTAATCACGCTGAAGATCGACAACAGATCACTATAGTCGTTGTCATTACCGCTGTTGCATACGATTACGGTGCGCTATAACTTACAGTTTTCTCTATTATGTAACCGACCTTTAGGCGCGTCGCCAGCCCTTACATTTTTCAAAGAGGTATGATCATCCTGTGATATTGTATACCTTTCTGATGATCCATGCAGATAGAATATATATGGGTCAGTTGATAAATATGTATTTGTCAATCAGACACTTTTCTGATAATTCCACGATAGTGCAAACCCTGGACTTGGGTATCAACTCTATTCGTTTTCGTACGTCCCGGATTTCGCAACATGTGTCAAAATTCTCGAGGAATCATAGGTTCGCTATTGTGGCCTTTACTACGTTGTGTGAGCCTCGAATCAACCGTCGTCGCGGGACGTGTACTGACAGCAATTCCGATCGTCAGGTGCATTAGCCTTAGTATGTCTCTCCATGTGTTTCATGCTCAGAAAATGAAGCTCATGAAAACGCGACTCAAGTTGGAAGCAGCTTCTTTTCTGGCCCTGCAAAAGTAATCATCCTTTTCTATTAACTAGCTAGCGAATGCTCATGTCGGATTCTGTCCACAGACGTATGTATTGGATCTTCCCTCTCTGTCAGAACTCGTTGATGCGACTACTAACACGCATCAAACAGCTGTAAGTTTTTGCTCTCGGGCTAAATCATTTCCCTTATATATCTCTTTCAAGGTGAAATAGTTGCGATCATCGGGAACTGGGCAGCTTTTTTCTTTCTTTGTTCAGCCGACCGTGAGTGTTCAGGTCGTTTGCGAACAGATTCTCTGTATGGTATGATGACAGTGACGATGCTCCTCCGCGTATGGGCAATGTACAATCGATCAAGACCGATCCTCGTGATTCTGTTGGCATTGTTTGTGCTTCAGGTCGTCTCTGTTGCACTCGTAAGCGTCATCTACAACATCCCAGAGAAACGATCGGGTGCGTGAATAATCAAACAAGCGTTGTAGTGCCAAATCAGCTGATCACCATCACCCTGTGCTTTCTATCGTAGTGATCTACATTCAAATACTGAGTTATTCATATTGTGAACAGGAAGCTTTGGATTCCCTGACTATTTGGTTGCAACTTACTACCACCATTTTCCAAGTCACCAACGGTACAACAATATGTACCCTTGCAATCGTCAAATGCATGAGAGAGCTGCTACAGACTTACCGAACGACAAAGCGATGGGAACTCAATCGGTACATGAACTTGCTCATTCAGCAGGGCGTCATTTACTTCGTCGCGTACGTCTGTCGCGTCCTTTGCTACTTTCTTCCCTCCACTTGCAATTCAAACTGTCAAGCAAACGAAGCTTACGGTGGCCGTACTAGGATGTTGACATACCAGCTCTTCAATCTGTTAGGCTGTTTGGATAAGCTTCCGAGCGCGGGTTGGCAGGGTGCGCTGGCGTACATAGTCGAATACGTGCCGGCTTTTACCTTGGCCCCTCGGTTCGTCATCAGCATGCGGGAACTGTACGCACGGGATGTGCGACGCGGGGTTATCGATAGCGCGTTTGGTTTGTCGGCTTCTCGCATTGGTGCTGAATCAGCGATCATGTTCGTGGACGGCCCTGAGGTCGTCGAGGAAATACAAATGGAGGCAACAGCTATGGGGACGGTTCTGTCAGACTCGACCGAGTAGCTAGTTTTCGTTCAATCTGGCTATTGTACATATATCGTTCGATGACTGCACAAAAGTAGACGTTAGTGGTCCGTGCGCGAGTCGCGAAAGGTATATAAGCCCGGGCGAAGCGTCTCGAATCCTTACCACTCTGGCCTTTTGGCTTAGATCAAGTGTAGTATCTGTTCTTAATAGTTTAACCACTATTATGAGGGCATTGCCCTCATTTTTTGGTTATCAAATTTTTGCCGCCCTTGTCCCTCGCGAGCTCTGCTTGCAACTCCGGGGGCGTGATGACCTTGCCGCTGCACTACTGGCCTGTGTCGTCGGGGGATTTCCCTCTCTCTTTTCTTGTCTTTGCTGCTTTTTTGCTCGATGTCACTTGGCATCTACTGGGATTCAGCAAACACGAGTCGAAGGGTTTGGTGTTTTACTGTATGCAGATTCCGTACCAAATTATTGATCAGATGGAAGAGGTGTCATGAAATAGACGTCTAATTGCTAAACGAAATACAACCCCTGTCAAAAGAATAGAACGAAAGCAACACTGTTCTTTCTCGCATGATAAGATTAGACTTTGAGTTCCTTGATCTCGTCATTCCCCTTGAACCGATCCAGCCCAAGGATCCCAATGTCGACTTCAGAAATGGGTATACTAAATAGCCTATATCGCCTGTGTCCATTTCCGACGCATGTATGGACGGGGTCAGCATAGATTATAACCAACGAGAGGCGTGGACGTGGCGAAATTCTGTCACAAGGAAGATTTAAACGGTTTCCTCGATATAGTACTGCCGTGACGAGAGGAAATAGAACGGCATTTTGACTGAATACTCTCCGAGGTAAACCAAGCGAACCTCGAAGTTAATTCGCTTCGACGGCAACGGGACTACTCGATAGTCAGCTGTGTGTGTGGGTTTACGAAATACCTACACCCGTATAAATCTACGGGTACGACGAACACACATATATAGACACCCATGCCCTAAATGCACTACCCTCTTGGACGCAACGGCGCGTCGTCTTGCCACCCTGCCACCGACGCCCACCGACGTCCATGTCACTATTGCCGCGCCGCCATCATACCCTCCTTTCCCTCTCTGTTCGACGACGTAATGGCTCGTCGTTTCGTTGCGTCGATGAGCCGACTCAAGTACTGAGCAATGTGACAACACGCTGTTATAACTTACAACATCTCGTCGCCTCATTGTGCCCTCCGCCTCTCTTTGAGGCTCTTCCCACGCATTCTTTGCGCTCTGTTGGGCGCGACGATATGTACTCCTTCCGTTCCCACAAGTTGCGTGCCGCGTGCGTCGTTTTACGATCCAACGCATCCGACTGATCGATGCAATCGCAATCGAGTAGGGTCATGTGTTGCTATGCATTAGGAGGATGGGTAATAACGTCATTACTTGACGTATTCTACGAGCACAACCGAGGCCAATTGCGAGTTATGATTGGAGGTCAGCCAGAGGAAATTAAGGGTCAATATCCTGGCCGATAGCCGAAAACTGGTCATGACTAGTCTGGACTACTTTCCGATTCTTAGAGGGCCGCCCCACCCCTCTCGGGTCCTCGCCGTGTCGCCCGACTCAACTCCTGTGGTGTGCCCATGTACCGCAGCATACGGTGTCTGTCTTCTTGGTGCGGCGGACATGCAGACTCGTCCCATTCTTCCGCTGGCAGATGCCGCTTTTGGCTGGGTCATGCACGTGGTCACGCCAACCCGCTTAGAGGTCAACGCTACCTCTGCAACGCTACCTCTGGTCTATCTCCCGTCTCTCCTCACCCTTGCACGACAACACGACAAAGATGACACGACGCGACATGGCGTGCTCATTATCACAACTACAACGATGGCAGCGACTAGACGCTCCAATCGTTTTTGCCCCGCTCAGACCATTACTCTGCACCTTACGTAAGTCGTGCTACATATATATTGACCGTCAGAGCGCGATGAAAATGACACAATGTTCAAGGTGGTCGAATACGTGAAGCAGGTATATGAAGCGACTCGGTTGGCTTGTAAAAATTGAACTTATCTCCATGGCTCAAGCTCACCTACTGCACGTCATCGCAAGCTAAGTTACATGATGTTCAGCTCGGACAATTAATTAGTGGTGTCACTTATGGAAACATGGTTTACTGCTTCCTTCTCGGTTCGGAGCTCATAATGGAATGGTACTTATATTACGGCGGCCTTAAGGCTTCGTTTGTTTCGCCACAGTTGACGCTGTTCTTTTGTCGTCCTTCACCCTCGAATTCTCCGCCGGTTGGAATCATACTATGGGGATTCTTGGCGCTATATCCAACGTCTTTCATGATGCAGGCATAATGGTCTGGGATGTCTCTTCGACGCTGGGCAATCTCTTATCACCTAGCCGTCCAGTGGGTAAGGTGACGCCTCAAGGACACCCGGGCTATGGAGGTCACTGGACAGAATACATACCGGCAAAGGAAGGCGACAGTCGTTGTGCTTGTCCAGGGCTCAACGCTATGGCCAACCATGGTATGTTTTTGCCCTACCCACACGATTGCGTGGTTCACAGTCCTCATGTCCCCATCAAGGCATCATTGCGCGCTCCGGACGAGGTATCAAGTTCACTGAGCTCAGCCCCCAGATCCATTCGACATACAACTTTTCTGCTTCGTGTTCTTCCTTTACGACACATCAAGCTGCCCGCGCGTTGAACAAGGATTACAACAAGGATACGTTCGATCTGGAGGAACTCAATTTGCACAATAGCATCGAGCACGACGCTTCGCTCACGCGTACGCACATAGTCTTGCTCGCTGTGAATCATGAACATGCTGACACCGTGTAGGACTGGATGCGGCGCTACAACCCAACCAAGCAATCAAACATGAACCGTTCATCCAGGAACTGCTTTCGTTCGCTACGAGCAAGGACGCTGACGGAAACCCACTTTTGACCAAGAAAGACATGTCGCATATTTTGGGCAAACGGCGCGTGGAGGCCCGGGCGACCAACAAGGCGTACGCCACGAGCTTCGTCCACAGATTCTTTGGCAGTTTAAAGTAACGTCGTCCGTTACCATCGATCATTCATCCAGAGATTCATCATTGGGACTAGTTCTGCGATCATGCTCACTATTTTTGGTGGCCGCGTGGAAGATCTTCGCACGTTTCTTTTCGAGGAACGCCTTCCAGAGGGTTGGGAATCACGCGTTCGCAAGCCACTTGGACTGACGTTAATGATGTTCAACTTGAACGCCGTACCGGTGGAATTTGGAATCCGGGAGTCGGATTGGACTGCTGACGCGAAAAAAGTCGCGAGCGAGGATGCTGCTGCCACTTAAGACCTTACGAACGCCCATAAGAACAGCATGTAGGTCGGATGCTCTTTTCTTTGCTGATGGGCCATTCCTCGTTTTTGACTCCGTTCCTTCTTGCGATATGGAATCGCTGCTCCTGATCTCACTGTATGTTCTACGCTTTCTGTATCATCTTTTCTCGTGTCACATATTTAGTACTGCCTGATGTCATTGTATGATCTCGGGCTACGCTTGTTTCTATACCCTTTTCAACGGTCTTCTTCTGTGTTGCATAACGAACCTTTTAACGCTTATACGCTTATGATCGTCACGACAAGTTGATACTTTGGATCACAGTGCACTTGATCCCCGACTCCCACGAAGTTAATACTACAAATTTTCTTTGCTCCTGCACGCATAACAATTGTCAAGGACCCTCTGTTCTTCAATATCTGAGCGTACTCCACAAGAAGGATAAGCGTCGTTGGCGACAGTCGCACCATACTTTTAAGTGGTTATTAATCAGAGTCGGACTGGCGACTCTGAGCACCGCTATTATACAACCACTAGTTCGAAGTTGTTGACTCCGAGCATCCAGTGGCACTAGGAAATTCCACAGCACGGCCTTAGTCTCGAACGTTTCCCCCGGTAGCTATGAGGACGTCGGACGTGCCAGGTCCCACAAACTCGGGATGATACCGCTGGGAGGAACAAAGTGCTACGCCTGAATATCATTAGTACACTTTGCGTCGAGAAACAATCGAGCAAAAGGATTACGATCCTCGTGTCGACAACGTTGATGAGCCGCCCATTCTCCGTGAACAAGTAGCATCTAGACGCAAGACTCACCGTCACACAATAGGTAAACCAATCCATGCACCATTTCTGCAAGTTATCTCTCGCACTTCTGGTCAAGCCATACCCACGATCTGCTGGATTGGAGGCTCTTTTTTTCCCTTGATATCCCACAGTGTAGCTCCGAGGATGGTTGGGCGATCGCATGGGACCGAACGAGCAACTTGGCGGTACAAGCTGATCCGTGCAACCGATTGGCACCGTACATGTCGCAGGGCGAGGATCTGGACTTCCATTGGACTTGAAGCGCACGGACCCAGGGTGTGTCTTCGTGACAGCAAAGTCGCGTAACTGTTGTCGAGTTGGCATCAGCAGAATCAAGCGAGCAGTAATGGACCATTAGGGCTCCCTGTTTAGTTAGTCCGTAAAAATGTTTTTTTTGGAAGTAAGGCATCCTCACCACCGACAGTAAATCGACCAATCGTAACATTTTCCGTTCAACACGCGAGACACGTAAGCTAATAAGTTCCAGCTGAACGGCTGTTTCATTTCAGCTGTTTTGCAGATGCTTGCTTCAAGTGGAATGTTCTTTGTTCGTTCTGTTTTTAGGTGCGAAACATACCCCATTTAGACACGATTTTGGTTTCGCAAGAGGGATCCACCAATCAAAAGGCTTGAACGTAATGAACATAAACTGACAACTTTCAGCTATTCGCTTGCTTCATTTCAGGCGGCTTTGCAGATAAGTTAATCCAGCTTGGACGTGATGCTCGTCTCCCAGGCGGCAGGTCCAAAACAGCCGATGGAAAGCCCTCGGAGCCGATTGGCTTGCTTGTCTCGAAACCCGAGCGTCGAAGAACTGGAAGTGGGCGATACTCAACGGGGCGTGGATCGTGCTTATACGGAGATGCGAGCTTGATGACGGGCGAGGAGAAAGGGGAAGAGCGAGACGAGAATGACGGTCAACGAGATATACGTTTTCGGTGCGGCTGCCAAGGTACACGAAAGAGGCAAAGTAACAACACTCGAAGACAGCGTGAGCAAGACTCCGAGCCGGTCTCAGGTGTGACGTCGCTTAGAGGTCACGAGAGGGAGTCACACGGTACTTTCCCTATCTCTCCTCACCCTGCCCTTGCATGACAACACGACGATGACACGACGACATGGCGTACTCACCACCTCAGAACGATGACAGCAACTAGACGCTCCAGTTATTTTTGCTCCGCTCATACTACAGCAAACTTGCAAAATGTAGCCAGCCCCCGCGTTTCTCGGAGCATGTAGTAGTATATAAGTAATCCCTGACTTTCAACTCGAAATGGCTAAGATCAGCGCTCTGCATTCTACGTAAGTCGTACTTCAGAGCCCGATGAAAATGACAAAATGTTCAAAGTGGTCGAATACGTGAAGGTATACAAAGCGGCTCGGTTTGTAAAAATTGAACGTTTCTAACCATCTGCACAGTTGGCTCATAACGTAACCACGTAACATTCCTTTCGTGTGCTTTTCGTGCTCTTTGATTGGAGGACCTGGGGGCCAAAGTGTACCACTCCTTTTTCTTTTACCAGGCCAAACAGACGTTCAGAAGGCATCCTTTGGCATAGGTAAAATGTTCAGATCGGCGTGACTCAAACTCATCTACTGCACGCATCACAAGCTAATATGATGTTCAGCTCGGACAATTTAGCGGTGTCGCTTATGAAAGCGTGGTTTACCGACTCCTTCTCGGTTCAGAGCCCCTGGCGATATTACTTATATCCCGGCGGCCTTGAGAGATTCGTTTGTTTCGTCACAGTTGACGCTGTTCTTTTATCGTCCTTCACCCTCGAAATTTCCGCCAATTGGAAACACACGATGGGGATTCTTGACACTATATCCAACGTCTTTTATGAAGCAAGCATAGTGGTCTGGGATGTCTCTTTAACGCTGGGCAATCTCTTATCACCTAGCCGTCCAGTGGGAAAGGTGACGCCCAAAGGACACCCGGGCTATGAAGGTCACTGGCCAGAATACATACCGGCAAAAGAAGGCGATAGTCGTTGTTCTTGCCCAGCACTGAATGCTATGGCCAACCATGGTACGTTTTGCCCTTGTCACTGTCACGTAGTTCACTGATTGCGTTTTCGTCAAGGCATTATTGCGCGCTCTGGACGAGGCATCAAGTTCACTGAGCTTAGCCACCAGATCCGTTCGACATACAACTTTGCCGCTACGTTTTGTTCCTTTGTGCCACACTATGCTGCCCGCATGTTGAGCAAGGATTACAACAAGGACACGTTCGACTTGGAGGAACTCGATTTGCACAATGGCATCGAACACGACGCTTCGCTCACGCGTATGCACTTGGTCTTGCTCGCTGTGGATCCTGGACGTGCTGACACCGTATAGGACTGGATACGGCGCTACAACCCAACCAAGCAATCAAACATGAACCATTCATCCAGGAATTGCTTTCGTTTGCTACGAGCAAGGACGCTGACGGAAACCCACTTTTGACTAAGAGAGACATGTCGCATATTTTAGGCAAACGGCGCGTGGAGGCCCGGGCTACTAACAAGGCATACACCACGAGCCTCTTCCACAGACTCTTTGGCAGTACAAAGTAACGTCGACCGTTTACATCGTTCTATTCATACAGGGATTCATCATTGGGACTAGTGCTTCGACCATGCTCACTGCTTTTGGTGGCCGCGTGGGGGATCTTCGAACGTTTCTTTTCGAGGAGCGCCTTCCAGAGGGTTGGGAATCGCGCATTCGCAAGCCACTCGGGATGACGATTACGACGTTCAACTTGACGATCTTGCCAGTGGAGTTTGGGGTCCGGGAGTCGGACTGGACTGCTGAAGCGAAAAAAGTCGCGAGCGAGGATGCTGCTGCCACTTAAGACCGTATGAGCACCCATATGAATGGCATGCGGGTCGGATGCCCCTTTCCATCTTGTGATATGGGATCGCTGCCCCTGATATATGATTTCAGGTTACGCTTATTTCTGTACCCCTTATCAACGGTCTTTTTCTGTGCTGCATATTGAACCTCTTAGCGCTTATGATCGTCACGACAAGTTGATACTTCAATATGCAACTACTCGCGAGATTTCAAAGTTGTTGACTCCGAGCACCCAGTGACACCGGGAAACGTCCCACTCCTTCACAGCAACGATGGCCTTAGTCTCGAACGTCGAACGAGCGAGGTTCCACAAACTCGGGGATGATAATGCCGCGAGAAAGTGCTACTCCTGGCACGCCTGAGTGTTATTAGCACACTTTGCGTCGAAAAAGAATCGAACAAGAGGACTACGATCCTCGTGTTGACAACGCTGGCGCATGATGGGCCGCCTAGCTTTTCTCTCTGAACGAGTCCGTGGAAGTCGATGGTATCATCTCGACGCAAAACTCTCACTGTCACACCATAGGTAAATCGATACATGCGCCGTTTCTGCAAGTTATCCCCTCGACCCACCAGCTGCTAGATTGGAAGCTCATTTCCTTCTCTTGATATCCCAGTGTAGCTCTGAGGCGCAGTGGTTACCTTTACGCCATCCAGATGGCGTCATCGCGTTGTGAGTACCTTTTCTGATGCAATCTCAACTTGAATGTACGAAGTAGCAGAGAAGATCACCGACGGCCCTCAATCGGCTACAAGAAAACTCGACCACAAACAGAAACGAACATAAATATCAATAATGTACCAAGGAACATACACTGAATACAGAAAAACTGAGACTAACGATACATGCAAGGGTGAATCCCTTCATTCTCGAATCACTTTGCCGAAGAACTGGAAAACTGTGACATTGGTGAGAAGAGGAGCACGACGAGTAAAGAATGATCACCGACTTTAGTAACAGACTTGGTGCCTTCCGAAATCGCATGCTTTGCGAGTTCGCCTGGGAGGATCAGACGTACGGCGGTTTGAATCTCGCGAGAAGAAATAGTTGATTTCTTCGAATATGCAGCGAGTTCTGGAATGTGTGCAATGAGTCGCCAGGCACAGTGGGACGAGGACGAACATACTAGACGCCTCCGTGGCAATACGTTCAAAGATGTCGTTTACAAACGAGTTCAGGATGGCCATGGCCTTGTTCGAGATACCCGTGTCGGGATGAACTTGTTTGAGAACTGCGGACCGCGATCAACATACGCAGCGTCTGACAGTCAACGAGCGTACCTTTGTAGATATAGGACGAGTAAGTCTCCTTGCGAACCTTTCGTCGCTTCTTCTTTTCCTCGTCGCCTGCGCCCGATGGTGCGGCGGTCTTTGCAGTCTTCTTTGCACCTTTGCCGCCCTCTACAGTCTTGGCGGGCTGCTTGGATCCGGTTCCAGAAGCGGGTGCTTTACCGCCTGTGGAGGAAGCGGGTTTTGGTGCCATAACAACGATAGTGCTCTCGGTATATTCTGCAGAGATGGTCGCGGCCACGATGGAAGAAAGGTGCTGAGTGTCTAAGCGCAGCCCCTAATATACCGATCACGTGATGTTTATACATATTTATCCAAGTCGCGTCACAAGCGCGTTCGTTGAACGCGTGCGGGGTATAAAAAGTCGCGTCACCATCCGAAAACGCGTATCCCACTTCATACGCAAGACATGCCTGCGAAATCCAGCTCCAAAGGGGGAAAGCTCGGCGGCAAAGTCAAAGCCATCGTGGGTAGTGGCAAAAGCCAGTCTCGGTCTCAGAAAGCGGGGCTCCAGTTCCCCGTCAGCCGTATCCATCGCATGCTCAGAAAAACAAATGCTGGCTATCGCGTCGGCTCTGGCGCTCCAGGTGAATTCTACCTCGTGGCGTGCCTCGTTATCTGACCCGCACCGCTCGTAGTGTACCTGGCGGCTGTGCTCGAATATCTGGCTGCGGAAATTCTCGAGCTCGCTGGCAATGCTGCTCGCGATAACAAGAAGCGCCGCATCAACCCTCGACATCTTCAATTGGCTATTCGCAACGATGAAGAGTGGGTGACATCGGTTACGTGATTGCTGTCGTTCATATCTCTTCAGGCTGAGTAAACTGCTCGGCAACGTGATCATCTCCGAGGGAGGTGTTGTACCATTTATCAACCCAGCAGTACGTTCTTCGTCGCTCGTTTGGGCGTGTCGCTTACTGTGTCTCTAGCTTCTTCCGAGCAAGTCAAAGAAGCACAGTATGGAAAGCCAAGAAGTATAGAATATGTTCATTGCATGTCTTGATCCGTATCGTCAATCGCGCTGATAATGTATCGTTCTGTACAATATACGTACCGTAGCTGTCGGGTGTGACATTACCCCTGACATTCTAACACGTCGATCGACAAAGTGAAACACAAACTAAATTGGTGCCCACCCCAGGATATCATATTGTGCCATCCTACAATATTGTATACCACCAAAGAAACAACAGTATCGATATCTAAGCAGATTTACCCTCCATGGTACCCTCCACGAGCTCTCCTACCCAAGTTTCAAACACGTCTTGAACCAGAACCCCCTTTTCGTCAAAGAACGCGCTGTACTCCTTGGAGCCTTGAGCGCGGTTCTTGGCGAGAAGCGACTTGCCACCCGACGTCGACTGTACGTAGGTGATGCTTAGCGAGTAGGAAGGTGCATTTGCGGGTGATGGCTGAGATGAGGCGGCGAGTGCGGGGAGCGTGCGAGAGGAAATGGTGATGCGTTCCGTTATTATGCGCTTTGAAAAAGTCTTGCGGCGACCGACAAAGACGATATCGCCCTCAATGAAATATGCATAGAGTGCTTGAAGAGAGGTCAAAATGACATAACTAGACGAGAGCCAGTCAGAGGGTGCGACACGAGGATCGAGATACGTACATGATGAAACCGGCCCAGACCACAGGCTTGGACTGCTCAAACTCGACCTTCCAGCCGTAAAGACCAGTGAATGCGGCGACGAGCACGCCTGCCCAGCCCAGGGTGAGCCGCACGTCGGTGTGGAGGTGGATCTGCTTGAAGAGGCTTGGACGCGAGAGATACTGCGCTGTGGATGAGATGGACGTCATTTCTGATGTAGGGTGATTACATACTCGCTTGAGGGCGTCATCGCAGGCGTTTTTGAGGTCGGTGGGGTTTGCGGTGTTGACCTTGATAGTGTCACGTTCCTCGGGAACGACGGGGATGCTGAGCGGGCCGGGGGGCTTTTCTGGCGAGGCCGAGCTCCCGCGGCGAGAGCTGGCGAGAGGCGCAGCTGGCTCTAGTGGATTCTCCTTGGCCTGTTTTTTTGTTGGCATGGGGGACTGAGCGAGAAGAAAGCGCGGAGACGAGACGACGTGTTCGATATGTGGTGGGAAATACTTGCCGTGTTTGGAGTACAGGGGGGCACAAGCGAGGGCGGGATGTCGCAGGTCGACATGCGCTCGATCGCTATCCTTGGCGGAGGTCTCAGTGGCCTCTCCGCCGCGTTCCATATCGCCCGACGCTTCCCGACGACGCCCATCACCGTCGTCAACAGCGACCCCCGCTTCGGTGGCTGGGTCCGTTCTGAATCAGTCATACTGTCCGATCACCGCGTCCTTCTCGAAGCAGGCCCACGCTCCTTACGTCCCAATGCACGCAGCGTCCTCGAGTTGGTGTGTCCCCCGTCTCTTCCCGCCGCCGCCGTCGTCTACATCCACGACTAGATTCACCTCCTCGGCCTCTCCTCTTCCCTCCTCACCGTGCCCAAGTCCGCACCTGCTGCCAAGAACCGCTTCCTATATATTCCTGGCTCGCAGCTGCTCTGCATCCCATCCTCGCCGCTCCAGCTCGTCCGCTCTCTCTGGGCGTCAAATGCGCGCCCTGGGCGCCTCCTTCTCTCTTCTGTCCTCCAAGAGCCGCTGAGACGGAGAAACAGATCCCCGGGTGCGGACGACGAGTCGGTGGACGACTTCTTGACCAGACGATTCGGCGCAGAATTTGCGCGCGTGTTTGGCAGTGCGCTCGTTCATGGAATATATGCTGCGGATGCACGGAAACTCAGCTTGCGCTCTGCATTCCCATCGCTGTGGGATGCGGAAGAGCGCGGACGTGGGTCTGTCCTGCTCGGTCTCTTGCGTGCGCCCGGCCCGAATGAGGACTCTTCTTATGACTTAGGGGGCTTGCAGGACATGATGCGCCACGTCTCCGTATACACATTCCAGGATGGCATGGCCACGCTCGTAAATGCCTTCGTGGATTATCTTCACAAACAGCCCAACGTACGCATGTATGGTGGGGTAAGAGTTTTGGGGCTTCGCCTCAACCCCAGAAACGATCAATTCGAGGTAAACGCATTCCCTCAACATTTCGATCCCTTCTAATCCTTTCTTAGGTAACAACGTCGTCGCAAAAATCTCTCTTTCCGACACACGTCGTCTCTGCCCTTCCTCTCCCTGAATTACGCAGAGTGCTCCTGCCGCCAACGCAGCTGCCTCATCTTACGACAAACACTTACTCTTCTGTGGCGGTCCTTAACCTCGTGTTCGCTCTACCTCCATCTTCTTCGCATCCGTTACACCCGGATGGGTTCGGTTATCTCGTACCCCGTCCAACAGATGGCTACACGGCGACCAACGGTTCAGGAATTCTAGGCTGTGTCTTTGATTCGTCCTCGGCTGCGGCACAAGATTCTCCTGGCATCGTCAAGATGACCGTTATGCTTGGTGGTCCATATGCCTCTGACCCTACTCAAGTTGACGTACCGACCGTACTTTCTGAACTCGGGAGTCAACTTGGACCCCTTCCTCCACCCCTATTTGTCAAAGTGCACTCCAATGCAAGATGCATTCCCTTGTACACCGTCGGTCATTTACAACGTATGGAAGAACTCAAGACTGCGCTCGCGTCCGAGCCAATAAACGGTCGCATGGAAGTCATCGGTGCTGGTGTGGGCGGGGTGAGCGTCGGTGATTGTGTGGAGGCGGGTAGGAACGTCGGGAGGACGTGGAGCTAGACTTGCTTGTGTGAGTAATAAGTCGCATGCGTAGCAAGGTTCAATCATTTCAAAATTCCCTACTCGTTTTTGTGGCGTCTCTGAACCGATGATAGGGGCGGTGAATTCAGACTAATTGATAGGCTTATGAAACACAGGATTCGATGGCATGGACGTTCCTAGGCTGCACGTTTTCCGCGTTGTCTGCCAGGGACCAGTGGCCAGAGGAGTCATCACTCCATCACGAAGCGATTAAATCAACGTCACTGTCGACGCACCTGCTGTTCCATTTTGGCGTTTGGATGGCCGTAGGTCCGTGACTCTATCTTATGCGTGTCATGACCTTCGCCGCTAGCCAAACGCGGGTTCGCGCCCATGTTTCAGTAGGCCAGCTTCTTTCCCCGAATGATAGCAAGTCAAACAATGTCCAATCGCGTAACAGCTATGCCAACTCCACTTCGATCGTAAAGTGACTTTCTGCAGTGATCAGTGTTCACCGTACGGATACATTACAACCACGGTGCATTGTCGTGGCCTCGAGCGTCTCCACAAAACATGTGTCGACCCTTGTTGTATATGAGCGAGACGGACTGCCGTTGAAGGTGGACACTTATTTCTTCTTCCAGTGTCCTCGAGATAACGTTTCGGTTCAAGTATATTCTCCTCTAATTGTTCTATTTTTTTTTTTCATCTCTGCTCTCCGGTCTCTCTCTCGATGACTATTCCTGTTTTTCGACACAACCTCGACCTGGATGACTGGGAAGTCGCGTCGGTGTATGACAGCGATGACTGTGACAGCCTAGGTCGCAGTGTATACGAAGAGTCCCCGCATGCGTCGGGTTCACTGGACGATCATGCCCTGCAGGTACAAGGCCCGCTCCGTGACGACGCTTGTTTTCGCTTTGGGTACCCCATGCCACACGTATCCGCACCACAGCAACCAAACTACCCACCACCGTATCCCCGTCCTCGACGGGATGGTCATGCGCCTATGGCCGTCAAAAAAGGGAGCAACGCCGTACCGCCACCCGTTCCCATCGTGCCCCCTCCGGGGGTGATCTTTCCGCTCAAAGACTGGCCCGACGCGTACTGGCCGTCTACGAGCGGCGGTCCAATGCCCACGGACGCTGGCGTTCCGGTGCAAGTTGGACCTATCGATCCTCCTCCGCCGTTGCTTCTTGCGCCACCTTCACCACCACCGCGCGCGCCGTCTCCGTTGGTGAGACGGCCGTCGCCTACGCCGCCTGTGCATGGACACGGGCACGGCATAGCAGGAGCGTCTGTCGTGGTGGGCGCTGGTATGCTTCTCGCGCCGACCTCACCACCGCATGCGCCGTCTCCTCTGGTGAGACGGCCGTCGCCTACGCCGCCTGTGCACGGACACGGAATGACGGGCGCTGGAATGCTTCTTGCGCCGGCTTCATTACCGCGTGCGCCGTCTCCATTGACGAGACGGCCGTCGCCTGCGCCACCAGTGCACGGGCACGGACCGTCTGTAGTGACGGGTATGCTTCTCGCGCCAGCGTCACCACCGCGTGCGCCGTCTCCAGTGGTTCGACTGTCACCTACGCCGCCGGTGCACGGGACGGTGCTCAACGTCAACACGCATGCGACTTCTCCTATGAAGGTGCTCCCACCACCCTATCATGAAGTGACTCGGAGCATTCCGCCACGCCTCGCGGAGGGTGTGTGTCAGGCACCCCGCAAAGGGAGTGGAAGCCCACCTCGGAGGTCTGGACATGACGCTGGGACACGCGGCATCGAGAACAAGAACAAGAATAGCGTGCATGCGATGATGGTGACGGATGTGGGATCGGGATGTTTTGGCGGTGGTGCCGGCGGAGAACGGTCCGATATGCATATGTATGTCCGTCCGTCGGTGCCGCCCGTGCCGGGCAAGTATGAACGTGAACGAGCGTATTTGGACGCTGGACGCGGGTACGTGAGGGAGCGTCGACCGAGCATATGGCAGCGGTTCGTGCGTCGGTTTGGTGCGTCGCGGGTGTCGGTGGGACAAACGTAGTGTTGGCAGATCATGGAGGGCAGTGTATGTTACATGTGATCGTATGGTTCTACATAAAATGTAAAATTATCCTGGATGGAGATATGGGGCAAAGTACAAGGAGATGGAACGCGAAAGGAACGGGGATGGCTTTGTCGTTGGCAACTTGGCACTGGTTGACGGATTTTGATTTCCCCCCCAAACCTCCAAACGTTGGTTACACGCGATAAAACCCGCCCGCGGCTGAAACACGTCCAAGTCCAGATCGACATACCGTTTCGAGATAGATATTTCACCAATCTCTCTCTCTTCCTCTCTCTCACATGTCCTCCTCGTCGCCCTTTCCTGGACCTCCCCCTCCAGGTCAATCTCAAGGACCTCCGCCGCCGCCACCACCACCACCACCCCCCCCCCCCCCCCCCCCCCCCCCCCCCCACCCCCTTTTTTTCCTCCCTCTCCCCCCCCCTCCCCCCCCC
>JBBPMJ010000211.1:23310-50964 GCA_038090255.1 Austroboletus niveus
CCCGCGACGGCCACGCAGACAATCGCGACCGGCACCAAGACGACGACGCCCTCCTCGCACAGCTCCGCGAGCTCGTCGATGCTGCCGTGCCCTCCCTCGGCCAGGCCGACGCTCATCTTGCACAGGCCATCGTCGCCCTTCTCCTCGACCTCCAGCAACTCCCCGCCTCTCTTGCCCTCGCCTCCACCCGACCTGTCCCCCGATCCATAGTCGATCAGGACTCTACCGGTCCATACGCCACAATCGCTTCCCTACAACGTCAACTCTCTTCCCTCCAGCCCACTCCTTCCTCGGGTTCCAGACCCTCCCCCGCAGACAGCATCCGGTCCGCCCTCCTCTGGGTCCGAATAGACGAGCAGCTCGATACCCTTGTCTCCCTCTGCAAAGCACGTTCCTCACGCTCGCAGGCCGACGTGACATCCGCGTCATCCAGTGTCCTCCACCATCCCTCCGAATTTCAAAACGGATTCATCGCCTGCCATCCTTCCTTGGACGATACCCTTCCACCAGAATATGATTTCGAACTCCACGAACTGCCCCCTTCCTACGTCGCAGAGGTCCTTGCCGACGAAAAAATAGATGACAAACGTGTGGCAGAACAATACCCATTGGAAAAAGTCCCCTCCCAGGCCTCCAGCTCACTAGAATCTGAAATGTCTCCCCAACGCACCCATGCCGTCTCCCCTGGCCCCGTCGACCTCGATACCATCACTCACGCCGTCGAGAGGCTATACGTCGCCGCTCCTCAATTAGCAAACCAACGCGTAGAACTCGGCTCTGCAAAAATAGTCCAGATGGAAAACGCAAAGCAGGGCAAGGGCAAGGCACGCACCCTCACAGACGTACACGACACGGAGTTCGACGAGATGCTCGAACTGCTCGGTCGTGCTTCTTCCAGGGAAATTCCAGACCAAAGCGTCGTTCTCGCTCCACGCGGAAAAGTCGCCCCTGATATCGAAGAACAGGTACGCCTTTTTTTTTCTCTTTCTCGGCGATCAGTGACACATCTGATCTTCTTGTTAGCGCGGAAAATATCTGGAACATCTCGTTCACCGCACCAATGCTGGCAGATTGCACAGCCAGGACGCCGTCCCATCACTTGGTCGTTCCTACTCCACTGACGCAGGCAGTGGTGTTCGAGACACCCAAGACGAACCTGTGAATGTACGGCCCGAGGCAAAAAGTACTCGAGAGGGGAAACGAGCATCGTACCCCGCCCCCTCTAGAACCAACTCGATGCTCGAACCACCAGAGAGGTTGCGGAACAGGAGCATTTCTGCCCCTCATCTTGCTTGGTTGAGGCCCAAGGACAGGTCTGGCACGGTCGGTGTAAAGGACGGTTTTGCTTCCTTGACGAGGACTCATTCTTCGGATGCAAAAAGTTTTCCGTCTTCTGCCAAGTCCAAGTCTGTTCGAAGCCTTTCAGGGAGGCTGCGTGGCGCGAGCAAGAGTCGGCCCTCGTCCGCCGAAGAGGAGGGCATAAATCACGGTGCGTCCTCTGAACGGCCGACCTAGAAGCAACTTACAGCGTATGCTGAGTAGGCGCGCTCGACCTCGCATATGTGGCTGAGCATCACGAGACGTTAAAACACGTCCTTATCTTTATTGCTTATGCCTCGCGTACGGGCTCGACACCCAGTGGCGTACCCGTAGCAGAGGTGCTTCCTAGTACCTCTAGCGGTAGGTATGGGGATTGTCTATTTCTCAGGCTTGCTGGCACGCCCTCTCCGCCCCTCGCACTTCCGGTGCCTGTTGTTCCGGGTTCCAAGACACTTCTCAGTCGGAGTGGTCATTGGGAAGTCAAGGCGAGCTGTTACCAAAACGGTCTTCCACTGAAGGAAAGCGAGGACGTGGCCCTTTTGCCAGCGTCTGAACTCGTCTCTCTCTCTCCGTCGTCGTTTGCGTGTTCTTCGTGCTCCCTTCCTCTCGTCCCAGCGCCACCTATGCGATACCGTGACTTGCCATCGGAACACTGGGAGGAGCTCATCGATGCATGGATGTGCCATCCTGAAGAACAAACGCTTGCCAAGAACGGGATGCATGGCAGTGACGGACATGGAAAGGGCAATACGTTTGGGTTTTGGCCCACGTGCGATGAAGCGTTGGTGGGAGGAAGCTATGTGCTATTTGACGCAGAAGCGGTTGCGGGTGGAAACATCAAATGTTTCGGTGGTCGAGAGGTGAGCGTCTCTCAAATTGATTGTTTTCTTCTCGGACGGCAAAGAAGACCAGCGTCGTGTTCCCACCGGCGTACGCGTTCTTTGCCCCTCGAAGCTCTCGTCAGTTTTGAGGTGGTGAGACGCGGATTTGGTTGATACAATGCGTCCAAGAGTGACTTGGTTTCTCTTAAACAACTCTCTTTACCCAGGACAGTGTGTTGGGGGCTACACAAGAGGGCACATTTTTGTTCCGGACGTTGCATTTCATGTTGCTAATTTCTCTTGTAGCGTGGTGGCAACACTCGTCTGGCACGCTGTCTCTGTGGTGCCATTTTGGGCAGGCAGCATGAACGGAAACAGGAAGATGGCTCGGTCTCACGGATGTATCGATTGTTCAAGTATGCTATCCGGCCCATCAGCTCGGCATCACAGTGAGTGATATTATTTCGTGCAATGCGGCGGCTTGATTTGAACCGGCCATCAGGGTCCCTAGGATTCCGATGAGTGCATTCGTGTTGCATGACATGCTCGAACACGTGCAAGCCCATGCCACGTATCGATTTGTTCTGTCGGACGAAGAGGACGAAAGGCCGCGACTTTTGGTGGGTTCGAACGATTTTCTGGGTGACAGTGGACTGACACGAGACCATAGGTTTGGCTTTTCAAGCCTCGTATACGGATATCGTACATGCTTCCGGCGCCGGCTCTGCTTCCCAAGAGCGGTACGACGGACGCGTCCAAAATATTGTACAAGATCATCGGCCCGACCTCGGCCCCGTCAGACTTTAGGGAGTGAGTTGAAGTTCCGTCTCGTTGGTGCCGAAGCTGACGTATGGCGTTAGGATCTTGAACAAATACCCTGGATTCCCGCAGGCAGAGTACTTGTTCTATCCGATGGACGTGTGCCGGAAGTTGGCGGCGCTGTTGAAAGAAAGCACAGCGTCGTACCCGGAGAGTATGCGGGCGATGACGGGCTTGGACGTGGGTTGGTTAACCATGACGTGAAGCGCACGCAGACTATAATGGGACGGATTGGAGGCACTAACCCCACACTACTACTATTACTCTCCTTTTTTTTCTTCTTCCATACATTACTATTTGGTCCAGCGTTGTAAATGTCACGTGCCCAATCGGGATTACCAAGTTTGGAAGTCATTGATTTGGGTCGGACACGTCCTAGTAAGCGCGGAACTAGTCGCAGTCAAAGCTTGACCATGTCCTCCCGCCCTTTCTCCCCCGCCGTACACAGCAACGGCGCACGCACCTCCACCGACAGCGAGACGAGTACAAGCCTTCCGCTCGTCAATGGAGTACACCACGACGACAGCGACCAAGATCTAGAAGACCCGGAGATGGAACCCCTCGAGCGGCTCCGTCGTCAACTCGCGCGGGAGCGGGCGGAAAAAGAAGACCTCGCCGCCCAACACCGAAACCTCCTCTCCAAGCTGACGACCATGCGCAACACGCTGGGGAACAAGCTCAAGCAAGACGCGGTATGTACTATATCACTCTCCGTCCCCCGCCGACGCACTCACGCACGCACGCATTCTCTCTCGGGTAGGAAGAACTCGATCGTCGGGAAATCCACATCCAAACGCTGACGGTCCAAAACGAGGACCTGAGCACGACGGTCGAAACGCTCAAGACGGAGCTCATGACGTCGCACGCCGAGAACGCGCGGACGGCGCGCGAGCTCGATTTGATGCGGCATAGGGACCTGAGCGAGAGCGCCGCGAGCGAGCACGCGATGCGGGAGACGTTGGCGGAGCTCGAGCGGTGTCGACTCGAGCGGGACGAGCTGGAGCGCGGGGCGATGCAGGAGCGGCTCGCGGTGGAGGAAGCGCGCGGGGTCGCCGAGGTGTTGAGGAGGGAGGTCGAGGTCGAGAGGGAGGCGAGGGAGAGGGAGATGGAGGCGTTGGAGGCGGCGAGGGTGACGGCTGCGAACTTGCAGTCGGTGCTCGAGGATTTCCAAGCGGGTGCGTGCGTGCGTTGTGTGTGTGGTGGGGGACGTGTGTGGGCTGATGAGTTGTAGCGAGGGAGCACGAGCTCGTGCAGGCGGTCCAGGGTTATAAGACGCAGCTCGACGAGGTGACGTTGTCGTTGGCCGAGTATAAGCGGCGTGCGTTGGACGCCGAGGTTCAACTGGAACAAGACAAGAGTAACGCGTCGCGGACGTCGGAATTGGAGCAGGAGGTCAAGGAGAAGAATTTGCTCATTGGTAAACTACGACACGAAGGTACCTCTGGCTCGTCATCCCTGTTTTCCGTGCTCATCGATCATCAGCCGTGATCATGAACGAACACCTCATCGAAGCCCTTCGGCGTCTCCGAAAGTCGTCGTCGGACACCAACGTGGACCGACGGCTCGTGAGCAACGTCTTGCTCTCCTTTTTGTCCACGCCTCGTGCGGACCCCAAACGATTCGAGATGTTGGGGTTGCTCGGGACGATACTAGGGTGGGGAGACGTGGAGAAGGAACGGGCGGGGTTGATCCGGTTGGGAGCTGTATCGAGCGCTGGCGCTGTAAGTGCAGCCACGGGCGGGTTGTTCTGGGGCCGACAGTCGCCCAGTAAACCACCCAAGCATTTGGAATTGGAAAAGACGGACGAGACCGAGGTAGGCCTCCGCGCGTCGTTTTCTTTTTGTTTTTACTCAACCGTCCAGTCGTTCTCACGTCTTTGGGTCGAGTTTTTACTCACGGAAGCCAAGCAAGGCGAGCAGCCGGGGGACATGTCGCCGTCCAAGCTGTGGCATCCGTCACCTGTATCCCCGTCGCCGTCGCGTCCGGTGTCGTCGAACGGGACGTCGCCACCGTTGTTGGGCAAGAGTCTTCGACGGTTGGGATCGTGGACGCCACTGGCGGGTGCGACGGCGAGCGTGCCGAGTTTGAGTCTTGGGCCTCCGCCGTCGCGGAAAGGCAAGGAGAAGGAGATCGTACCATGACGACGTTGGTTTAGACCGTGGGTTGCGGTTTTTTTTTTGTGGCCACGGACGCACAGAGTGCGCATTCTTAAGGATGCGCTCTCTGGCTGATGAGCCGTGCGCCGTTGATCAGAGGAGATTAGCACTGTATCATCCACATGTTTATTTTAATTTTTTTTTTATCTCATGGTTTTAGCGGATTCTTTTCTTTCTTTCATTGGCACTTGGATAATTATTCGGTCGTCTTGCACTCGAGGTTAACTCCGTTGCGACCTCGTGGTGGCTCAATAGTGTCACTATCCTTTTTTTTCTCCACCCGTAAGTACTATGTTGTCAACGAGACGTGGTAGGCTTTCTACTCGATCGAAGCTTTCGCTGGGCTGTTTCTCCATAACCGCGGATGCTCGTGTCGTGTCGCGGCGTGGACGGTGCGTCCGCGGAAATTGCGTGATCTGTTAGTATGACACCCAACATCATGTCAAGTGACCCTTGTCTCCTGTGCATCCTCGATAGAAAATCGTCGTACTGATATACCCCATATATATACAAGTAGAGTGCACGCGACTGCGGTCCACAACCGCAGCCCCCAAGAATCTTCATTAACAGCATTTCGAGTTCCGACTCGGAAGAATCAGCGCGGTGGCGCGGTCTGTCGTGAATCCACCTCCCCTTTCGAAGTTGCCAGGGCAAAAGAAGACGTGAATAAAGAACGCACTACATGTGTTCTCCACATGTCCATGCGTGGGCGAGGGTGCCGACATGGGGTACATATGCACTTGCTGTGTCTGAATGAAGTTCTAGGTCACACTGGGCCGGGCAAAGACGTACTTGCTGTGTGTTAGGGGGAGGGGGGGTGCTAAATCGGTCAGACCGTGTCCAAACGATGCTTATCTATGACTCTTTGTGGGCGCGCGGGGACGGTCCGCAGGGCACGGGCCTTTCTTCCTTTGTGAATGTATCGCACAGGAACGGTCACAATCGACGCTTTGGCATGCGGGAGGATCAGATAAATAAGACGCGACTGGAATCCGGGACGGCAGTCATGTTGTCCCTGCTCACCATCTCGTTCATCTTCATCGTCGCACTGGCCGTACGGTCTTTCCCGTTCCCCAGAAAACGCGTTTATACGCGTCCTGAACAGATCCAGAGTTTACTGAACCCGCCTGTCCCCCTGTCCCAATTACTTCAGGCCCGAGCGGTTCCCAACCAGCGTCTCATAGATGCATTCGGACTGACGAGCACGTTCGTCAGTGCCGATCCCAAAGTACACAAAGAGTTTACCGGAAAAGCAAAGTCGCTCATGGCTGGCCATACCTGGCAATCTGTGGCACAGAGCGCCGAAGCTGCCGCTCATCGATTCCTTCCACTCCAACATGTCGATTTCGCCACATATGTGCAATGCGTCACGTTTGCCGTCGTGCTCTCCGTGCTCTTTGGCACGGATCTGGATGCGCTTCGGTTCGACGACGTTGTGTATGTCACAAACATGATCAATTACCGTTGGACGGCCTCCAAGGTCAAGGACATGTCAACGCTTCAGGATGGTTCACTCGAAGAAATGATGGCACACCTCTACCGGTGGATCCCGGATCACGAACGATACCCCAATCCCCTCAATTTCATCCTTCCAGCATTTGAGACAATGTGGCGCGTAGTCAGTGTGACGGTAGCACGGGTCTGCTGTCACAGTGACAACACCTTACATGATGCTGTCGTGGCATTTGGGAAAATTCCAACAGAAAAGCGGTTCGAGGACACTATAGATGGTCGGCCGAGCATGCGATCAATTGTTTTGGAAGTGCTTCGTTTGCACCCGCCGACCAGACATATTGCACGTTCCGCGTCGGGATCGTGGTGGCAGAGGTTATTTGGGCCTGTGGTGGAGATCGCCGACGTGGAGGGGGTTCATTTATCAGAGGCATATGGCAAGAACTTTTCCGAGTTTGACCCGACGCGCTTCGATCCATCGACGGGAGCTGAACTGTATTCATTTGGCTTTGGTAGGTTACGATGTGTTGCATCGTCATGGGCACCTATGGCTGCTGCAGTCATCACTGCCAAGGTGATTGTGCAGGTCGAGGAAGGGGATTATACAATCAAAACGGGACAAAAGATTGGGGGACGGAGTGGATGGGATGGCTGGGTGATCGGAAAGAAAGAATGACGAGTTGATGTTTGCCAGAGACTGTACGATATCACCATGTAGTTTCCGACCGTTGCTGGTATCTAACCCGAATCGATCCATGGGTTGAGACATTTCCGCAGACCAATCATGTTGAGTGTCCAGATAACTCCAGGTCTTGCTCTGACCATCATGCTGGGTCCCGAGGGCGTCGATCCTCTTCTGAACGGAGGCTGCTTTTGCGGCCAAGTGACCTACTCGGTCTACGGTCCTCCCCTCCTCAGCGTCTACTGCCATTGCACCAGCTGTCAGAGATTGATGGGCATGTCTCTTTTTCCTATCTATGCCGATCTGAACTGAACTGAAACGTGACGGGCCAGGCTGTCCGTTCGTGCACGCGATACATTTCAAGGAGACCGACTTTGCGTGGACGTGGTACAAGAGCGGGCGTTCTGCAGAGGAGCTGCTGCACTACTACGAGGATCCGCTCAGGCAGCACAGACGGCGGTTTGGGTGCAGACGGTGTGGTGCGCCGGTCGCGTGCTTCGATGCGCAGCGGGGACAGTATATCGTGTGGGGGGCGAGTCTAGCGCGGGGCGAGGACGGCGAGGTGTTGGGTTGGGACGTCGCCAAGCCTACTGTGCACCATTTCTACGGCAGCCGTCTGCTCGATGTCGACGACGGACTGAGAAAAGAGTCGGAGCGGGGCAGTGTCGAATGACCTCCGGTGGCTGTGTTGTATCGTTTCGAGTGTCCGTTGCTGTGTCTCCTTCCTACTACTACTCCCACTACTGCCACCAATGCTCTCGAAACGTGTCCTCGCCATCGCACGCGCCCGTGTCGCCCTTTCACCACACCAGTCATCGTCATGGTCGCGCATCGGGCGTGCCACTACCTCGCACATCATCCGAGCACAATTTCACGCTTCGCATCTCTTGCAGGGTATGTCCCGTCCCTATCACACTCGCCCGACTCACCGTCTTCCAGCCGAGACTGTCAAGGTCCCTCAGATGGCAGAGTCCATCTCAGAAGGCACTCTGAGGTCTTGGGCGAAACAGGTCGGCGACACCGTCGAAGCAGACGAAGAGGTCGCCACCATCGAGACCGACAAGGTACGGCCTCCTTGTTTTCTCCCCGTCTTTACTCATCTTTCCCAGATCGATGTCACCGTTAACGCCTCCGTTTCTGGAACAATCGTCGAGGTCCTCGCAAAAGAGGATGACACCGTCACTGTCGGACAGGACCTCTTCAGAATAGAAGCGGGAGACGCCGGTATGTAACCCTTTTGCGACCTCGTTTCATATCTGATCTCGTCAATCCAGCTGCGGCCGCACCCGAGCACAAGACTCCCGAACAACCTGCTCAGACGGAACCTCCAAAGCCGGCAGAGGCTGCTCCACCGAAAGAGCAATCCACGCCACCCCCAGCTCCGTCACCAAAGAGCACCCCGCCGGCTCCCAAAGAGCCTAAATCGGAAAAGGAATCAAAACTCGAGGTCATCGCGCCATCTAGAGTACCCGGAAGCCGCAATGAGACCAGGGTAAACCATCGCCTAGCCCTCGCTCCCCCGTTCTGTCCTTTTAACGCCTATCTAGGTCAAAATGAACCGTATGCGTTTGCGCATCGCAGAGCGTCTCAAAGAGTCACAGAATGCCGCCGCTTCCTTGACCACCTTCAACGAGATCGACATGTCCTCCCTCGTCGAAATGCGCAAAAAATACAAGGACGACGTGCTCAAGGAACATGACGTCAAGCTCGGCTTCATGAGTGCGTTCGCACGCGCTTGCGCCCTTGCTCTGCAAGAAATACCCGCCGCCAACGCGTCCATCGACGGCGATGAAATCGTCTACCGTGATTTTGTCGACCTCAGCGTCGCCGTTGCCACTCCTAAAGGTTTGGTCACGCCCGTCGTCAGGAATGCCGAAACAATGAATTTCCTTGCGATCGAGAAAGAGATAGCCTCTCTTGGTAGAAAGGTTCGTGCACAGCATTTCACCAAATATAGCTTGCTCACTCCGTTTCCTCAAGGCTCGCGATGGTAAACTTACGCTCGAGGACATGGCTGGAGGAACCTTCACCATGTCGGTCTATTCATCTGGCATTCGATGCATCAAACTGACGTATGTTCAGCTCCAACGGTGGCGTCTTTGGTTCCCTGTATGGCACTCCCATCATCAATCTCCCACAATCGGCTGTCCTCGGTATGCATGCCATCAAGGAGAAGCCGGTTGTGGTCAATGGCCAGATTGTTATTCGGCCAATAATGGTGGTTGCACTCACATATGATCATCGTCTTCTCGATGGACGGGAAGCGGTCACTTTCCTTGGTGAGTCAGTGTATCATGTTTCTGATCGCGTGCTGACACTGCATCCTCTTTGTAGTCAAGGTCCGTGATTACGTCGAAGACCCCAGAAAGATGCTCCTTGCTCCGTTCTAACCTATTTTTGGAACACTTTTTTTTCCCATTGTCATGCCATTAACTTGTTGAATGTAAACTCATCCATAATTCATACACTTTGCAGCCCATAGACCTTGTATTTGGAAATCTGAGTGTCGTTCAAAGTCAAGAAGAGCAGTATCGGACAGATAATTTTGAATCATTGATGAGAAAAGTGTTCTCGGGCACCGGGAAAACTTATCTCCATGCCATTGGCGTGTTGGTCAGTCGCTCATAGTGTACTAATACCTTGGTCAGCCCCAGAGGAAAGTTCCGCCGATCGGGGAGCAAGTATGCCATAGGCCTTGTCCGTCGTGTTGGGAGCCAATGATGCAAAGGTCTCAATATCCAGAGTAATATTGCATGCCCGCGCGCCGTCGGAACTTCACCCAGAAACTAAACTAGCGGCCTGAACACCCCGGAAATTTGTTGATCCTAGACTTAATAAAGAACAATCGGGTGGAAATGCTCTTCTGTGCCATGAAGTTATGTCACGCACAATACTTTTATTTTTATGTAAGTCCCTATTCTTGTATTTGCCAATAATGACTCCATGTGTAAACAGCATCGTCACGAGGGCCTCGGCGGGTCCAACCCCGCTTGAAGAAAAAAAAAACGTCAGTCACGATTAAATAGGGAATGCAAACGAAATAGATAGATTCACATTCGGCGGCCCTCCCAAGTGAGCGGGAAGACACCCACCTTTGCAGCTGTCAATTCGGCAGCAATGAGGTGCGCTTCGTTGGCACCTACGAGGGTCATCTTGATCGGCGTACCAGAGATCGTTTCGGCGTATTGCTTGAGGTTCAATAGACTGGCGATGATGTCCGCGTTCTTTACGTGGATGACCAGGGGCAACTCGTCCTGTTATGTGTCGACATCAAGTCTAGGCTGGGAAACTGTAAGGGGGATTGGCGGTGCGAGCTAACAGTGTGGCAGTGAGGTTGTTGGCTTCGAAAGATATGGCGATTTTCTCATCGTTCTCTTCTGCAGCTTATAAAAGCGTCGTCGTGTTCAGCTTAAACGCGAAGTCTGTTTCTCTTTCCGTGCGATCGATTACCCTGTCCGCTTTGGTTGCATCAAAATGCTTCGAGTAACTTGGCGTCCTGCTCGCCTCTGATTGAATACATCTTGTACTGCTGCCTTTCCCTCATGCATCTGCTTGCCCGAAGTCTCCAAAGTTCAAACCGATATCATCATGACGTCTGAGGATCCCGAGTTTTGCAACGTCTGGCATTGTGTTTTCACGCAGGTACGTCTCTCACTACATTGGACGTCCTGCATTGTCGCTTGAGCTTCTCGGATGCTGACGAATGGTGTCAGTCTCTACATCTTCTAGGCGTGCATATTTTGGCCAAGGACCTCGACCAGAATTCGGCCACGGGTTCCACTACTTCTCGACAGACGACATCAGCAAGTCAGAAACTGGCAGATATATTCGATTTCTCACCCCATTGCTCCGTGGAAAACGTCAAGTATCTGCACCCTGACCAGCTGTATACGTGCCAGACGTGCTTTTTGCGGACTCTGCAAGGTGCGCATGTTTCAGATCATATAGGTGAGGGAGAAATCTGATGGATGGGCTTTGTTACTCAAGTATGACCAGATGCGTACATGCGCCTCATGGGCCGATGGCCAGTGCTGAAATCCATCATCAATATATCATCACCATCTCGGATGCATACGCAGCGGAGGGAGCATATAGTGATTCGCTTTCCGGCTGCTGGCGCGCTCTCGTGTGGCTCGTAGCGCTTGAGGTTGAAAAGGACTCCATGGACGTTTGTGCGAACATTCGAGAGGACATGCTCGACCAATTCATAACCATGTCATCAACTCTGGCCTCTGCACGTTCCTGCTTACCATCACGCGAAACATGATGTATCAGATTGTACAGGACATTGACTCCCGCCCTTTCCAGCGGGCAATCTCGTCATCTTGCGTAATGTACGTCGCAGTAGACAAGGTGACCTGGGTGCTCGAACTCTGGGTCAGTGGGGACATCGCGAGTGAGTTCGATCTCGTCGACAATCTAGTATGTTTGTCTCTGACAATGGGGCTTTATCAGGGGCGGCGCTTACCTGTCATTCAATTGTGTGAGAACGTGACGAGATATGTGTTTTCTGCTGAAGAAAGAGACCACGCTTGCCATATGCTTGGTAAGGTCCTGCGACGGTAATCATGCTATCGCCTCAGTTCGAAACTTCAAAAAGGATTCAGAGTAGACAAAGAATTCGTGTTTTATGAACTGCAATGATGGAAGACGATCTGTTAATTCGGTCCTGCATCTCTTAAGCTGTCGTGTTTCCGCATACTTAGTAGTATCACTTCGACGAGTCCAGTAAGCGCCGGGCGCCTTGGAAAAAGCTGCCTTGCGACTGCCTCGTGGTTCACATCCTTCTGCAACCAACATCGAAACCAAACGTCTTAGCTTGCATCCTCGCCGCCGACATTCCAGTGCAATGGCCGACTCACCTCAAAGTATATACGTGAAGAATTTGAAACAGTTGTTCGGGTACCCTTTGCGATCTCCCGAACCAAACCTCAACCTACCACAGTCCCATCTAGAAAGTGGCCTCCACATTGGAGACGTTGGATACGTTGACAACGAAGGCTTATTTCAAGTCCAGTTCAATATCTGTCTGCCTTTGGATCATGAACTGCGTCAAGACTGCCCCGGTCTTGTCGGCCTCGTCGATCTGATTACGCTCGAATCGAGAAGCATCACAACTTCTTCCAGAGCTTTACCTCCTGGCAGAGAAATTTGTCACGGTGCCCAAAGATCTCCTGGAGATGGCCAAAGGTAGTTCACCGACTTTATATCCGATCAATACTACCCGCAGCCAAAAAATTCTGACTGAATGTTGTGATTGTTCCCAGATTCACGTCGTGTTCTGCTTCTGGTGCAATCCTTATTCTTCCATCGGGCGCTGCACACCAGTATCTCAACGACAGTAAGGAGAAAGAGTTCCAACGGTTAGCGGAGGCACATGCAGTTCGCTGGTGTGAATTTGCTGACCGCACATCCCTCTATCTGATTACGGGATTTCACAAGGCCAGTTCCTGGCATCTTGCCTCATTCAGCGACACTGGGTCTTCTGGACGGGTCCTTTTGGAATGCGATGTGACTGGAAAGTATGATTGGTACTCGGGGTGTGACCACCGTAACAGTGGAAAAAACCTCACTGAGAACCAGACCGTGTTTATATCAGGCTTCAAAATTGAAGTGAGGAACCTGGATGCCATTCGGGTCGAGAGGTTGTGGCAGCACCCGAGCAGCTGGGTGTCCACGGTGCCCGCTCTTATCTGGAGCTTCTTAGTTGACCTTTTAAATTTCTTGATGAAGACGATACAAGTCAAGCGTGTCTCAGCATTATCTCCAGTGCGTTCCATTATTGAAATCACCGTAGTACATGGGGTAGTAATAATTGGGCAATACTCTAGCCCTTTCACCCAGCGGACGTTATCAATCATTGTAAAATGCAAGAGGTTTGTGCAGTGAATTGCTTCCACCATAGTGATGCGGTGCACTGATTTTTGAACTACAAGAATCCAAATTCTCTGGTAGCTATCACTCATGATAACGAGTGGATGTACATGCTGGAAGAGGTTCAACTCTTTAATGGTTACTCATGCATGAGCTGACAATATCTTTATAGAATATACTACCCTATGAGGACATGGTAGATGAAGATCGTTACCGGGCATTTCTGGAGAAGAACTACCATGCGGTGAAACCAAAGCCAGCTGGTAACACTTCGCTGAAATGGTTTTTACTTGTTTCTGATTCTTGTCAGATTCAGATTTGGTTGAAGGCGACAACAGAGATATCTCCTTCGAGATGTTTTTTATGCCACTCTGTGAAATCACGCAAATTGTCATCACACGTATGATAACAATATATCTCATGACCATACATGTTAAACTAATAATCATAATCTTGTTTCAGACATTCGAATGGGAAATCTTGCCATTCGTTTGAAATGCATGCCGATGCCTGTTGGCTTTTATGTTCTCATCGAAATCAATGGTACAAAGAAGAGGACCAAATGCAAATCATTTTCATATCGTGATAAAGATGTTGAATGGGATGACGAGATTGTATTGCAAGTAATTTTTCACGTTGTCAAACTCGTTACTGATAGCAATAGGCCAATGAATTTGGCATGCAATATCAAGCTTTATATTGTAGCCTGTTTTGAGTTCGAGCCAATTCTTGGACACGGAGAAATACTTTGCCACTCATTACAAAAGAGTGTTTCTGAACTGGTCGATGGAAGCAGCTCATCCGGTATTTAGTCTACTACTATTTTCTTTTTGTTGTTGTGATGCTTACTACTTAAAACCACACAGTTCTGCTACCATTACCTTACTGTGCCCAGGAGCAAGAGGTGGCAGAGGCCACTTCTTTCTCTGCATTGTTTATTACACTTGAAGAACACCACTCAAGCTCTTTCATTGAATTCGAGCATAGCAATGACAAGGTGATAATGATGGCCATGTTATTTGTTTGTAAACTTGCTGACGAGACTCGCTTACTAGTTACCCGTTGGACCTGCAAAAGAAACAGACAAAGGGCATAACGCGCTTCTCACTTATCATCAAAATAGCGGGATTGAACATCTGAAAGAATGTATCCAGTTCTTTGAGCTTGCAGAGAGGCATTGTCACGAATGCGGTCATGCAGCTTACGATGCTACGGTGCTGTTCAATCTCGCTACTGCAAGGTTTTTAAACTGCCAGGTTCACGGAAAAATCTCCGACCTGGACTTAGCCATCAGCTCTTATCGCAGAGTGCTTGATTTGCGTCCATGTCATCATCCAGATCGACCTAGGTCGCTACTGCACCTTGCTCAGGCTCTCTTGTATCGCTCGGAGAAGCTGCGACGGAAAGAACCCCAGGTCGATATGGATGAAATCAAGACTCTTGCGACTACAATCAAGGAGATCTGCCCTGAGAGCAGTTATGATTATCAAGCTGCGGTTATTGTACTCCAAACGCTCAAACAGTTCCAAGTCCTGACATCTGGCACGTCGGCTGAACTACAGGAGTTGATTTCAGAGCTGGAGTGTCAGACTTCCCGGATACCTCCAGATTGGCATTTTGACAGGTCACATTGCTTGGTCAACTTTGGCTCTGTGTTGCGCAGACAATTCGAAATGACAGGTTACTTTGGCTATCTTGAAAAGTCTATTTCGGTGATGGTGGAAGCCATTGGGCTTGTTTCGGATGCTCATCATAACAAGCCCTGGATGCTCGCCTGTCATGGTGACACACTCCGTATCCATTTCCTACAATGTCGTGATGTCACCGACCTGAAGAAGTCAATTTCTACTATTGATGGTGCTTTAAAACGTGCGCCCGACGGGCACCTTGACAAGCCCTATATACTCGCCTCTCTTGGTGACACACTTCTTGCCCGTTTTATACAGTCTGGCAACATCGCCGATATTAAGGATTCGATTTCTATGTTTGAGGATTCTCTGACTCAATTCGCTCCGGAACATGATGGAACAGATATCCCGGATGCCAACAAAGCTTGGATACTCACCAGGCTCGGAGTTGCACTTCTTGCACGATTTCTCTTTGGCAAACTACCCGATTTCAAGGGATCAGTCTCTGTGACCAGGAGCTTCCTGTATGTGACTCCGGCAGCTCAGCTCAGTTGGCTGTGCAACAAATCTCCGAGCCATCCTAGCGAGTCCAGTGGTGACATTAGCGACCTCGAGCAAGCAATTTCAAGACATCGAGATGCTGCAGAGCTTTACCTAGATGGCCACGCTCACAAACCTGGGTGTCTTATCAGCCTAGCCAGTGCTCTTCATGCTCGTTTTTGGTACCAACGCCATCGAAGTGATCTCCAGGAGGCAGTCTCAATGTATATTTATGCCTTTAGGCTCATCCCAGATGGTCACCCTGACCAAATTTTGTGTATGAACAGCCTTGCTCTCACTCTCAGGACTGCCATCCGTATGAAACAGTACGTCATTTTATCTTCACTATTCTGCTTCGACTGCTTAGTCTGTGACTCGGTGTGATGCATCTTCATGTACTAGGGCGGGTCGTGCGGTCTATCTCAGGGCTCGGTACAACAAACTGGGAGCTATAGAGGACCTAAACGAGGCAATTTGCCTCAATGAAGAGGCTCTTCTGCTCCGCCCACAGGAACACCCGGATCGTTCAGACTCTTTGCATAGTCTTGCGGTCGATCTCAGGACTCGGTACAACAAACTGGGAGCTTTAGAGGACCTAAATGAGGTAATTCACCTCGACGGAGAAGCTCTTCTGCTCCGCCCACAGGGACACAATAATCGTTCGCTCTCTTTGCATAGTCTTGCGGTCGATCTCAGGACTCGGTACAGCATACTGGGAGCTGTAGACGACCTAAATGAGGCAGCTCGCCTCGACAGAGAGGTCCTTCTTCTCTGCCCACTGGGGCACTCGAATCGTTCATCCTCTTTGCATAGTCTTGTGGTCAATCTCAGGGCTCGGTACAACAAACTGGGAGATATAGATGACCTAGACGAGGCAATCCACCTCGACGAAAAGGCTCTTCTGCTCCGCCCACAAGGACACCCGAATCATTCAGACTCTTCGCATAGTCTTGCTGTCGACCTCAGGACTCGGTACAACAAACTGAGAGCTATAGATGACCTAGACGAGGCAATTCACCTCGACGAAAAGGCTCTTCTGCTCCGCCCACAGGGACACCCGAATCGATCAGACTCTTTGCATAGTCTTGCTATCGATCTCAGGACTCGGTACAACAGACTGAGAGCTATAGAGGACCTAAACGAGGCAATTCGGCTCGACGGAGAGGCTCTTCTACTCCGCCCACAGGGACACTCGAATCGATCAGACTCTTTGCATAGTCTTGCGAGTTTTCATACTCGATTTATGCATTCCATGGATTTTGCTGATAGGGAGGAAATATTTACGCTCTATGCTCAACTTGCTGATGTACCTCAAATGGTCTCTTTTGATGATATATCTGCTGCCAGGGCATGGATTCGTGTTGCCGAAATATTCCACCACTCCTCGACGATCCTGGCATACGATACATGTTTTCGATTCCTTGTTCGATATTTCGCAATTTTGCCACCCTTGCCCCAACATTTAAATCTTATCAGGGACAGCGTGTCGTCGCTCGCGATGGACGCCTTCTCTGCATGTATTCGGAACCAATTTCCTATCAAAGCTGTCCAACTTGTCGAACAGGGACGGGGTGTCTTTTGGAGCCAGCTTACTCGCTTCCGCACACCAGTTGATGATATTAGAGCTTCCGGCCCAGAAGGGAACAACTTGGCGAATAGGTTTACCCAACTGGCTACGGCCATCCGCAATTCCCTTCACTCATTCGGCCCAGATCAGCATGATCGTATTTGCCGTCACACCTTTAAATTGCAAAATGTCGTGGAGAGTATTCGCAATTTACCCGGCCTCTCGCGTTTTCTTCTTCCCTCCCTCTTTCCCGAATTGAAATTGGCTGCAAGCGAGGGGCCTATCATCATTGTCAACGCGAGCAAGTATGGCTGCGATGCTCTTGTTGTCTTGATCGACCGGGATCCCATTCCCATTCCACTGAGGGTTACGCTTGACGACGTTCAAGCCTTGTCGTCGAGAGTCCTTGGATTGAGTGTTCGTGCGAAGTGGATGGAGGTGGGCAGGGAGTTCAAAATGATTTTGCGCGATATCTGGGACCAAGTGGTTTCCCCGATTGTCGACGTCCTCAAGAAAATACAATTGGCACGTTACTCACGGATCTGGTGGTGTCCTACTGCCGAATTTTATCTCCTACCATTGCATGCTGCTGCTCCGTTTAGGAAGGGTGGACTCGGACTGGCTCATCTCTACACCTCGTCTTATACCCCCTCGCTTACCGCCCTTGTCCGTGCCAGACGACAAAAACCATCAGATTCCTCCACTGAAAGGAAACGGTTCGTTGCCATGGGGCAAGCAAACGTCATCGGGGAGAGCAAGCTCGATTCAGTCGGAATTGAGTTGGCTGCCATTGGGGAGCGCATCAGTGATCTTACCACTTTCACCTCGATGGAAGGTCCTGATTCGTGCATCTCACGGGTCAAGGAGGAGCTCAACCAGAACGAATGGGTTCATATTGCATGCCACGGCATCCCGAACCGGGAACGACCATTCGAGTCGGCGTTTGCTTTGTACGACGGGCGGTTCACCGTCCAAGACATTATGCAATGCGAGTTGGAAAAAGCCGAGTTTGCATACTTGTCGGTTTGCCAAACGACAGTTGGGGACTCGCATAGTCCGGACGAAATGATCCATCTGGCGTCGGCGATGCATTTTGCTGGGTTTCGTTCTGTGATTGGGACGATGTGGGCGTTGGATGACAGGCAAGCGAACAAGATCGTATGCATGTTCTACAAGAACATGATTGATGGGTCGGGTCGATTGGATTATACCCGTGCTGCGTACGCGTTGCAGAGGGCGACGAACGAAGTGGAGGACGTTACGATCGATCAACGCATTGTCTACGTACACATCGGAGCCTAGTGAACCCTGTATGAGTGCATTATGGTCTCTCGTTGCTTTACATGGTTGTACGTTATGATTTATTACGGAACAGTTGTGATTTTCTGGGCAAAAGATATTTGGTTGGCAGAGGAGTTAAGGCAGCCTACGCTAGATGAGTCACGAGACTCTGTATGAGTAAAGCCAAATCGTGCATGACTCATTGCCTGCTGCGGTCCGTCTTTCGTTTTCACGCCCGCCCTCCGCCGGCTGTGATTCGTTTCGCACTCACCATTGTCCATTGCACTTCGCATAGCCACTGCGAGACCACGCTCAGCGACCCACCCGTCTTGCAACTCGCTCTCTAGCATTAGGAGGTCATATCATCCGCCACAGAAGCGTTCGACATTCACGGATCACCGACTCTAAGAGATATCACCAATGACGTTGCTAATTTCGGACAATTCCGTTCTGGCCTACTAAAGGACGCGATTCAAAATTTCATATCAAGCGAATGCATGACTCCCGATAGCGCCTTAACGGTACGAGAACACTCACAGAATACGACTTTGTGGGGGAAACTGCTACTCCTACGAGGTCTCTTTGTCGACGGCATTCTATTGCCACATGCTTTCAGGAAGTGGCGGTGGTGAGTAGATTATGGAATTGCACTAACGCGCACTATGATTGCGGTTCAGCCAAGGACGTTCCTGCGCAATGGGCCGAATTTGGACACCTGGACGTTGTTATCGTCCTGGCGTGCCTGTCATATTATTATAGTGACCTCACCGAGGAACAGTTGCAGCTTTCTTTTGAATTTGCTCAAGATGAATAACATGTACATGTACCTACCTTCCCTTGCTTGGACTCGTCGAGTACGAGTGTGGTCCAAGCGAATCTTTCCCCCATCTTCGTGTCTTGCACGCTGACCTTGGATACCGAGAATTCGTCGGGTAGTAATCCATGTTGTTGAAGGTTAATTGTGATTGATACTGGACGTGAAGACTTTCGTCTCATGCCAGAAAATATCATGTGAATACGAAGGTATATATGCCGTGACCTTGCCAGTGGGAGTGTCGTTGGGCGGCACGGTGCTCGAAAGGTTCGTATCCTCGACGATCATATCCAGTGAAAGCTAAAGATATGCCATACAGCATACGTATGTAGATCAATCACCCCTGGTCGCACGACGCCTGGTTTCGCTTCGGTTCCTCTTGCTGTCTTGACCATCCTCATTGGTTTACAATCTTTCAACCTCGTCTTCTCCCGTTACCTGCATGATCCACGTGATCTTCGTCTGCTAGCAACATGGATAGTCATGACGATATTATTCTGGTTGTGGTGTGTCGCCACCTGAATCTGTGTGTTGTATTGTATACTCACGGTGAGGCGTATTCAGCTTCCTGGCGCTCAAGGTACTGTTGGGTGTCAACTTGATCTCGTATGCTGGACGTCAAGAGTCGGGGCAGAGGCTCGTGCCATGGCCGATCACGTCAACGATTATGGCCGCGATCCGATTGGGGAAGGTACGGAAGAACGGGAGTATAACAAACAGCTGCAAAGAATGGTGGATGACTGGCGCGATGATACGATGCGAGTTCGTGACATAGGGGAGGGACAGGGAAAGAGTCAGGTTGAAAAGAAGGGAGGTGGGAAAGAGCGCGTCCCATTAGAGGACCTGACGCGATTTACGATGGTGAAGCGTATCTGGTAGATCGATCAGAGCTCCGACGTGAATACTTGGAACCACGAAAATCGGACTTCTTACCAAAAGGGAACCTTTGGGGAGACGTTAGTTCATTCCCATGATGGTACTTATTTCTGGGCGCAACAGTAAATTTGGAAATACAAGGGCCCGAGACAAAGCTAGTTTAGCTCAACGACAAATCAAAAAAAAATAGAGATGGCGAGTTCGATTCGATTACGGTTACAGTGATCAACCTATCGCAATGGTGCACTTGGTTCTGAGCCACATCACGTACACGGCGAAGGAGGTTGTTAAATTTGTGTTTGCAGAGGTACACAAGTATCATGAATTGCCTCAATATTTTTAGCTTTCGTGACGTACTATTTTCACGCACATTTTGGACTCACATTCAGCCATTGTTGGGAGTGAAACAACGCATGTTGTTGGACGGATCGACTGAGTGCGCGAATCACATAACTGAGTAGATGCTGAGATCGTGATTGGGACTGTCCGACAAGACTGGGTAGCAAAATTATCTGCAGTCAAGTTTCCAGTTAACATGGCAAGATCCGAAAGTACCGGATACTACTCACCATGTTTTCCGAACGCCTGAAGGTTACGACGAACATTCGTTTGGAATAACCCGTCAACCGGTACCCGAGAGTAAGAAAGTATGCGCAACGGATAAAGCTTGCAGTCATTGTGGCGAACGACGCAATCCTAGAAGCACGCGTCAAACAAACTCGAGCGGCAAATCGTAAACGGCAAGACATACCGTTCAAGGTCAACGACTTGGTGTATTTGTCGACTGAGAACCTGACACTGCGAAGAGGAACAGTCAGAAAGATGGTCCTATGACTCATTGGACCTTACCAAGTGATGCGAGGTTTCGGAAGTGGTCCATTTGAGCTCGACTTACCACCTCGACTGAAACAGCGAGAAATTCACCCGGCGTTCCATGTAACATCGATACAAATTCACGTACCAAATGATGATCGCCTCTTCCCTGGGCGGGCGAAGAACCAGCTCATTGACTTTAGTGAGACCGAAATGGAAAGGAGAATATATCACATCAAGGAAGTGGGACTCACGCTGTCTCCCAGGACTGGTACTACATACTAAGGTGGCAATAGCTTCCCGACTACCAAAGGAGTCGCGTGCGTTGGTACTCAGAAAGTCTCTTATGGAGAGGAAACCGTGCAGACGGTGTGGTTGCGTCACTCGCGTGTTTCGATGCCCAGCGGAGTGTATTGTGTGGGGGGCGAGTCTAGCGCGGGATGAGGACGACGAGGTGTTGGGTATTGGGAGTTCTACGGCACGCGTCTGCTCGTTGGAGATGGAGGTCCCTCAGATGGCAGAGTCCATCTCAGAGACGAAGAGGTCTCCACCATCGCAACCGACGAGGTACGGCCTCGTTCTTTTCTCCCTATCTTTTCTCATCTTTTCAAGATCGATGTTACCGTTAACGCCTCCGTTTCCGGAACAATCGTCGAGGTCCTCGCAAAAGAGGATGACACCGTCACTGTCGGACAGGACCTCTTCAGAATACAAGCGGGAGACGCCGGTATGTACCCTTTTGCGACCTCGTTTCGTATCTGATCTCGTCCATCTAGCTGCGGCCGCACCCGAGCACAAGACTCCCGAACAACTTACTCAGGCGGGACCTCCAAAGCCGGCGGAGGCTGCTAAAGAGCAATTCACGCCACCACCAGCTCCCTCACCAAAGAGTACCCCGTCGAATTCCAGAGAACCTAAACCGGAAAATGACTCACAACCCGAGGTTACCGCGCCATCTAGAGTGTCCGGAAGCCGCAATGAGACCAGGGTAAACCATCGCCCAGCCCTTGCTGTCCTTTAACGCCCATCTAGGTCAAAATGAACCGTATGTGTTTGCGCATCGCAGAGCGCCTCAAAGAGTCCCAGAATGCCGCCGCTCCTTTGACCACGTTCAACGAGATCGACATGTCCTCCCTCGTCGAAATGCGTAAAAAGTACAAGGACGACGTGCTCAAGGAACATGACGTCAAGCTCGGTTTCATGAGTGCGTTCGCACTTGCTTGCCCATTTGCTCTGCAAGAAATACCCGCCGCCAACGCGTCCATCGACGGCGATGAAATCGTCTACCGTGACTTTGTCAATCTCAGCGTCGCCGTCGCCACTCCTAAAGGTTTGGTCACGCCCGTCGTCAGTAATGCCGAAACAATGTATTTCCTTGCGATCGAGAGAGAGATCGCCTCCCTTGGTAGAAAGGTTCGTGCACAGCATTTCACCAAATATAGCTTGCTCACTTCGTTTTCTCAAGGCTCGCGATGGTGAACTTACGCTCGAGGACATGGCTGGAGGAACTTTCACCATGTCGGTCTATTCATCTGGCATTCGATGGATCAAACTGACGTATGTTCAGCTCCAACGGTGGCGTCTTTGGTTCCCTGTATGGCACTCCCATTATCAATCTCCCACAATCGGCTGTCCTCGGTATGCATGCCATCAAGGAGAAGCCGGTTGTCGTCGGTGGCCAGATTGTTATTCGGCCAATAATGGTGGTTGTGCTTATATATGATCATCGTCTTCTCGATGGACGGGAAGCGGTCACTTTCCTTGGTGAGTCAGTGTATCTTGTTTTTGATCCCGTGCTGACACTGCATCCCCTTTATAGTCGATGTCCATGATTACATCGGAGACCCCAGAAAGATACTTCTTGCTCCGATAACCTAGTTTTGGAACACTTCCTTTTTTTTTCCCATCGTCATGCCATTAACTTGTTGAATGTAAAGTCATCCATAGTTCATCGACGCTTTGCAGCCCATTGACCACGATTTTGGAAATCTGAGTGTCATTCAAAGTCAGGAACAGCTGTACCAGAGACAGAAATGATTAATGAGAAATGTGTTCTCGGGCACTGGGAAAACCTTTCTCCATGGCATTGGCGTGTTGATCAATCGCTCATAGGTTACTAATACCTTGGTCGACCCCGGAGGAAAGTTCTGCCAATCGGGGATCAAGTATGCCACAGGCCTTGTCCGTCGTGTTGGGAGCCAATGATGCAAAAGTCTCAACATTTGCAGGGATATTGCATACCCGCACGCCGTTGGAACTTCACCCAGAAATCGAACTAGCGGCCTGAACACCCCGGAAAATTGTTGATTCTAGACATGGTACACTAGGTCGTCGCGCGTCTTCTGCTTGCTGCAGACCATGATGGAAATGAGTGCCAACAGGCCTCCCGCGAGGACGTGCTTCTGGGCTGTGTGAGTCGCCCTTGTCTTCGTTTTGTTTTTATTCCTTTGTTCACCTTTCCCGCCTCTCTCAGGAATCTGCTTCCCATGGCCGACGCTACGTCCACGTGCCGATGAACGCCGCAGAGACGTTCGCAAGATGTCGCTGGACTAGGCAGGAGTGAGGAGGGCGCCTGAGCTGCGTCGATGGCTCACTGGAGCGTAGCGTACATGAATGGTCGTGACTACGTCGGTCTCCGCGCTCCTCTAGCCCTACTGGCCAAGCCTCGCCACTGCCACTGCCGCCTGCCCGCTCCTCCGGCCTACCCTTCTCCATCGCTACTTGTCTGTCAAACCGGCACCACCTCCTGCATTCGGCGACCGCACACAATTGGATAGGTGTGAACCTGGAGCTGCGTCTGTTTTAATCCGAAATGCGACCATTTGGGATGGTCTGGACGACGAAAGGGACGTCGTGCATGGGGACGTTTTGTTGGAACGTGGTCTCATCAAGAGCGTACTCTGCCAAACGAGGGCACTATCGTTACCGAAATCGACGTCGAGGTGAGCATCGCCGAGGATTATCCTTGTTCGAACACTAGATTTGATGTAGGGCGCATAGGTGACTCCAGGGGAGAGTAGAAAAAAGAGTAACGTTTTGCGCGGACGTCCACATAGGACTCGAGAATTATCGACATTCATTCTCACATCGCTGTAGGGTCCTCACCAATTCTTCGAGGTGCCGACGACATCAGACTCTAGAAAGGACCTTCCTTGCAGTGGCTACGATTTCTCGACGATCTGAGCACGCACGACGAGAGTCATGCGCAATCTATTGCAAGGGGGGGTCGTCACGACATCACTCGCTCTCCCCGGAACCGCGAATACTATCGGTAGGTCGAGCCCGTCTTGTACCTCTGAATCGGATCGTTGACGGGACGGGCTAAACAGGTGGACAGGCGCCTGTGATCAACTTGCGAGATACCAGTGAAAGGTCGCCTTCGTCGTCGTTAGTCGATCCACCTCATGGTTTCGATGGCACGCAGATAGACTATGATGTATCACCACGTTGGCGTCACGTCTGGCGTTTTTGTTTTTCTTCAAGCGTGGATGGACCCGCCTGTGACGGAACAAGGCCTCAGGACGACGTTGTTCACACATGGAGTTATTGTTGGCATCGGACCTCGGAATATGCGTAAGATCGATCAACATCTGGCCTCATTTAGGTCACTGATGCGGCTCTGCTGATAAGGAGCTTCCTTTTCCCCACCCGCCTTCACCCAACACATCGCAGACCACTCTCGTGCCTACGGTACGCAGGCATGCCCGATTGTGGACCCTACTCGCACTACAGTGCCAGCTCCCTCTGTCTGGTAAGTGAATGGTATTTCACCTAAACAGTCATAGAAGGACGACGGTTGGGGCAGCGATAGCCTCCCGACGTGACTCGCGGCTCGAAACTGCGCCCTATCCCGTCTCCCTATCTGTCACTGCACGTACTGCCTCACCTAAACAGCCTTGGATGGACGGCGATCGAGGAGTGGTAAGTACTCCCATGATGCAGAGCCCTTGTAGGCTCGAAACCACGCCTGATTCCTGTCCATGACTCCCTGAGACAGGGCCCGGTCCTCGGAGACGGCCGACTGGCAGGCGTGGCAAACATATTGGATGGCTCGAGCACCTTTGCACGCTGACCTTCGCGCTTCCTGGATCTCTCATTAGTCAGTACACCTCGAACCCATCTTTTTAGGTCTGGTGATCATCGTCATTCTATAATCAAAAACAAATACATCATTATATGCCGGCGAGTTCATAGATCGGTGATCTTTCATAAGGCAACTATACAGGTTCGTATATCGTTCTGCCGAGCTGGTTTTCTTAGGTCTGGTGATCATCAGTCTACCCAAAAGTAAAGCTCAAAGTGCGACACTTACGTGAATACGCACTACTCTGTCAACCAAAAACGAGATGCATATCATTCTTCGCCTTCGGGTTTGCGGATTGGAGATCTTTCGGAATTCAAGTAACGATATAGGAGGACGGATGCAATGATCATGGCGATTATTGCCAGACTTAACCCAAGCCCCAAACCCAGGTCAAGCGGAAGGTCCGATTTGTGGGTTGGAGAATTAACAGAGCTCTGCGTCGGTGAAGTCAGGCTTGACGTTGAATTCGCGGCTGGGTTGGTTGGAATACTAAGAAAGGCAAGGCAAGACATATGAGCATAGTTGCAGGAAGGAGCGGCACACATACGTGTAAATCAGATAGTCAAACAGTATCAAGGAGTTGGAAGTGGTTAAGGCAGGTTGAATCAACATGCTGTGAGTGCCATTTTCCAATGACCCGTTAGAGAAGACAGGTACGTTGTACTCGTAATCGGTGGTCGCTAACGGGACGTGCGTGTAACTGCCCACGGAAACGCCGTCCAACACAAAACTGACATTTGTAGTCGTTGTGGCCCCAGTGACGTTGTTCGCAATGATAAAGAACACGTACAACCCGTTCCCTGCCAGCGTGTGCACAAAAGTAGGTTTCGAAGCTACTTTTATACTAGGAAATACGCACCTGTGAATGAAATCCCGATCCCTGGTGATATTTCATTACCAACAGAAAAAGTGAGGTCATGCCACGTGTGGTTGTACGCCAATGCAGGATCGGGTTGGACAAAGCAGCCCGGACAGTCGTTTCCAATATTCCACGCAGAGCTATCGGGCAAATATTGGGGTACCACGGGGCCGCTCAGAACTGCATCGTCGACAGTTACGTTTTGAGAAGTGGCCAGAGTAAAGGCAAAGAATAGGCCGAAGAAAAACTGGACCTGAATTCGAGTCTGCATGAATATTAGGTGTTTGCTGTGCGTTTGAGTAGAACGCGAGCCGTGGGAGTGGGCAAAAGTCCTGTGGACTAATCCTTAAGTATGCTGACAGGTCAGAAAGGGATGAGCGCTCGAAAGTTCGTGCGTGGGTTTGGATAGTTGTGTCAGGGACTAGCGTCTGTATGTTGCCCTGAATAATACTTTAATCGTCTTGATTACAGACTCCAAATCTGCAACTTACCGCTTGCCTGCTGCGACCATCTTATCTCATTGACATAATTGCTCCGGCCGTCATAGTACTTCTTATTGGGTGACTTTCTGTGGGGTGGTGGTCTGTGGCGCAGCGAGGCACGAGCAAAGCCACAGAGCGTTGTCTTTGATCACGCGTAAGGTGCTAGCACATGCTCATCTTCTCGCACGTCCACCTACTTGTTCGGACCACAAACCCAGTCGGTTCTGCATTTTCGTTGCACCTGCCCACTGCACCCTTCCTCCGACTCCCGTCCTCAGCACCTCTCAGTCCCTCTTGCTGAGGCTCCGAGCGCGAGCGCGCATCCTAAACCCAGCGCCCTGCGAGGCGGGCCCGCCCGCCCTCGCAGCCCACGCTCCGCTTTCAGGATCGCCTCCACCTGGAACTGGTGAGCGCTGCGCGCTTCTGCCCGACATCTCATCCATCCTTAATTTCCTCCCTTCCTACTGTCCCTAGCACAACTCATGTAGCCGTTATCTTAGTCTTCTGTCACGCAAGTTTCGATTGCTCACCGAAGCTAAGATCAAAGACTAAATTCCAGCTGAATAGAATTAACTGGAATGCAAATTTAATTTAAAAATGCTGATAATCCAATAATTTATTTACCTGTGTAATCCGTGGGCTTGGAGAATAAAATAGTCCACATTTTTTTTGTATTACTGCGACTATGTCAATATGGACCCCATCAATCTTGCAGCAGCGACCAATGAAGATGACAACGACGCATACTGTGAAGAATATGAGAGACTGCCTGCCATGCGGCGAGAAGGATTAGGAAGGGGCTATCAACAAATACAGATCAACAGAATTTGTTTGTGAACTAGATGTGACCGACCAATGTGAATCCACAATGCGGAACTCAGATACCTTTTTCATCACGAATAAATGCAATTTCCCGCATCATCGTATTGCAACTGTGACGTGATCATCTGACGTTAAAGGAGGCTGATGCAGTGTTTGAAGTGGCAGACAGACCCTGCCACACACCATGACTAGGGCGATCCCGTGGCAGAGCCTTGGGCCACATGGCGGTGGCATTCTCACGGTCATTGATTCTCACCAGGCTCCTACACGCTGACGGTTCGAGTGTGAGGGGCTATATCGAATTATCCGTCACTACCCCTAGGACATAGCACCCTCACACTCGAACCGTCGGCGTGTAGGAGCCTGCAAAAAGCCTGGGCCCTTGAAACTGCGTGGATGCTGATGTAATATCTGATATATGTGGCAAGGTCCGTCCGCCCGTGGCACTTCAAACACTGCTCCGAGGATAGGGACTAGAGTGTAAGAGTTAGGGGTGAGTAGGAGGGCAGTTGGGTAACAGCAATTTCGAGTCTCCGAAAGCTCTCGTCAGGACCGCTATCCTCCAGAGCTGTTTAGGACAACCTCCCACTGAGCGTTATCTAGACAGGGAATCGACAGTGGGTACATATAGAGGAGAAGAAAAGGTGGTGGGGGAAGGACTTCCCTGCCGGGTAGGGTCCGTGAAGGTATACTCACCGATCGATGCGTGCCACCAGACCAGCCGTCCGTCCACAGACAAAGTAACTAAAAACTGATCATTCAGC